>WWET01000624.1:114677-134702 GCA_011038615.1 Limnodynastes dumerilii
TCGTGTAGGTCGAAACATTAGCCTTTTTCGTACACATTTTCATGAACACATCTGGGATGGAATAGTCAAGGCTTCTTGCTGTTATGAATACTTTTGTGGGATTCCATGGGGTGACGGTGAAATTGTCGCTTACGTGGGGACGGGCCAGTCAAATTGTCGTTAAGGATAGGGCGGAATAGGCATGCACGGACACTTATGTTGACTTTGCACCCCTCGTGCACACATCTGGGATGGCATAGTCAAGGCTTCTCGCTGTTATGAACATTTTTGTGGGATTCCATGGGGTGACGGTGAAATTGTCGCTTACGTTGGTACGGACCAGTCAAACTGTCATTAAGGATAGGGCGGAATAGGCATGCACGGACAATTATGTTAACTTTGCACCCCTCGCGCACACATGTGGGATGGCATAGTCAAGGCTTCTTGCTGTTATCGGGTGATTTTTGTGATAGTTTGTCAATTGTTGGGGTTATTGATAAATGTGTGCTATGTAACATAGGGTTTATAGCTTTCATATTTGGGACATTCAAAGTTTTTTTTTTTTTTATTATAAAGGTACGGTCCTATATTATTTGAGAGGAGTAATAGGGACATCGAGATGCAGCTGCGGGCACAAGATGACAGAGCATGCTGGCCTGGCATCTTTGGCCATGGTGATGACTGTTGCACTACAAGCATCAGCATGCCCTGTCCCGTTCTTGTTCTGTCAAGTCAGTCGGGATTGTAGCTGTCACTAGTTAGTCATTGAAGGGTCTTGCTTAACGGGATTTTTTCACGTGTCGGTATTTTCAGTGTAGGCATTTTATTATTGTAGGGATTTTAAATTGTCAGTAAATTTTGCGCCGGGATTTTTTACGTCTGGATTTTCAGTATAGGTATTTTATTCGTGTAGGAATTTTTTACGGGATTTGGATTTTAAATTGTCGGTAATTTTTTTTCCAGGGATTTTTTATGTGTTGGGATTTTCAGTATAGGGAAACTCGTGTAGGCTTTTTCACCACAGGGATTTTCACAGCCGGGATATACTATCGGATCCGGTCTGGATCTACCCCAATTAATGTAAAAAATTATATTTTCTTTCTTAAACTTTTCCCTGATTATTTCACTGGGGTATTTATACTGCTGCTTCCCTAAAGGTAGAGGCTGAACATTCCATAGAGACTGTAAGCTTCCTGGCTTCATCTGGTGCTGATGCCTTGCCATCATCTCCACTACCTGGCCAAAGTGGTCATTGTGACATTGCAGTTGGGCACAGATTCTTTTTACTCCCCTGTGAACTCCTCATTTGGGCCATTAGCATTCCTTGGACACTGAATCCACCTCTTTGGCTTTAATTTCCTTAAATTAGGTTTACTCAGGAAGCTCCAGAAATGGGCTAGTGTCATTGGGCTGGATCCAGACCAACGCACATCTTACGGACGTGCGTGGTCTTTAGTTACACCAGCATAGCAGGGAGATTGCACGCTCCTCGCACTCCCCGCTCAAGGTAGTAAAATCTTACGTGTCCAAATTTCTACCTTAAAATGTACAACTTGGTCTGCGGACTTACGTCCGCAGACCTTGTCTTAATGGGTCTCACCTGCCTTGCTCCCTAAATTAAATGCCTATCTCCACCTATATGGTGGAGATATAGCAGACGTAGCAAGCTGGCTGGACCCTTTAATGTACCGGCCAGCGTACGTAACTAACGTTACATACGACGGCCAGTACGCTAGCATAGCTATGATGTGTGCATGCATACATCATAGCTGACAGGGGTATTACGCACACCCCCGACACTCCCCCTTGTTGTAACGTATTAACACTCGCTTACACCAACTGAAGGCTACCCTAACTTCATCCGACATAAGCGAGTGTTAATACGATGGGACGGCGGCGTTGCAACGCAAACGCCACACTCCCAGCCTCATTACCCTCCCTCCCTCCCCCGCCTACCTGCACTAACTGCAGCGTAGTAATGCTGGAGGACGCCCCCTCCAGCGTTACTACGCTGCTGCTACAGACACCCGATAGTTGATCGGGCGTTGCCGTAGCTATGCAAGCCAACATCTGCCCGGCGCATGTGCAGATCGGCTTTTCAGCCGATCTTACGCTTGCGCCCAGCGTTTTAATGCCGGAAAGCGTAGGTCTGGCCCATAGTGCGTAATTCCTTTGATGTCCGTAGCCCAGGATCTGGGCCATTGTGTCTTTCCGAAGTCTCTGTTATCAAAAATTGTAAATTATTAGAACACCAAATAAATTACACTATGGAACATTTTAAGAAAGATATAACATTTTCTGTTATACCAAATACTATTTATGGTGGTTAATTCTATGTATTTGAAAATAAGTTTCTTTGATTAGTTGTATGTGTTTCTGTGACACCCACCTTAGTTAGAGGTACAGAATATAATTTACCTGAACAGTGTTGTTGGTATTTTTCTCTTGGATGCAGAGAGGTGAGGACAATGAAAGAAAACTCAAGGAGAATCAACACCAGTTTGAAGCTTTCCTTCAAACTAGATTTCCTCCCCGCCCTCCATCACCATAACCATTGGTGATACCTCTGTCTCCTCATCCCCTCAAGTTCGCTGCCTAGGTGTCATCCTTGATTCCTCACTTTCCTTTATACCACACATGTGTGGCCTTTCTCATTCTTGTCGTTTCCACCTATGCAACATTGCACGCATCCGTCCCTTCCTCACCAATGAAGCTACTAAAACCTTCATCCGCTCTTCAGTCATATCACGCCTCGACTACTGTAACCTCCTCTTCATAGGTCTCCCACTCCTCCGTCTTGCAACCCTTCAATATATACTCAATGCTGCTTCCAGGCTTCCCATTCTCTCCGCTCTGCTAACCAGCGCTGTCTGACCACTTTACTGATCACCACACCCCACGCCTGTATCCAGGACTTCTCACGTACTGCACCTCTGCACTGGAATGACCTCCCTTCTTCAGTCAGACTCTCCCCCACATTGCAGGTCTTCAAGCGTTCACTCAAAACGCGCCTGTTCAGGTTTGCCTACCCCTCCTCCACTTAACATCCTCATTGTTCATCGATCCCTTCTCTTTTTTCCCTCCCACATAGTGTGTTAGCTCACATGAGCAGGGCCCTCCATCCTAGTGTTGTTCATTCCTCCACCACTTCCCCATCACTTCATACCCCCTCGGCATCCCTACCTGGTGGCCCTCTCAACTTCTCACTGCGCTCTATCCCCTTCTCCCTGATTTTCCAAGCTTGACACCTTGCATTTTGTCTTGCGTCCTGTGCTTGATTCACTTTATTTTGGATATTTTTAGTCACATTGTGCCTGATCTAGACCTAAGCTCGTGTGCATAGAGTATTAACGCTGGTGTGCCTACGATGCACAGCAATAGGCACTCCCCTTGCTCGTACTTAGTTTTTCTTTTATACGCTTGGCAAACCCTACCCTAACTTTTCTGTTCGTAACCGCGGGCGTCTGTATGTTCATTGCATAGTTACGATGCTTAGCATGCCCATACTGTATGATTTAAATGCCTCACCCCGCCCTCGGCGCGTAGTTACGGATTTCGTAAGGCCGACACGGCCCCTCCAGTGTTATTACGAAGCTAATACGCCCATGGCTCATACGCTCAGAATTTCTCAGCGTAAAATCTGTCCTGCGCATGCGCAGTTAGTACAAAAAGCCGTTTTTATGCTTACGCTCGGCATAAAAACGCACACGAGCGTAGGTCTGGATCAGGCCCATTGTATTTATATATACTATGCTATAGAAATATGGAGGGGGATAGGCGCTATATTGTCCTCTAATATGATGTTGGTAATAAGCATATGCAGGTAGGGCTAATACAAATAAAATCAATTATTATAATAAACAGTCCACTTAATAGTAGCAGTTGTGATACCTTCTCCCTAAATAAGCTCCAGAATACAGGAAGCAGTGACAAAGTGAAAAAATATATTAGTTTAATTCACAAAACTTCAATAAAAAACATGCCAAATAAAATCATCACAATCATAACAATAAATCAATAGACGGATGCAGTACCCGGGAAGTGAGTCCTAACAGGGCAGTATGCAGAGATGTGCCTGACTGATGGTGATCGTCCCAGGATGTCTCGGCTACAGCTTGCGGTCCTCCCCGCCTGGTCCCGTCTCCCCGTGGTCTGCCGTCAAGTGCTGCTCCTGCTGATGCGTTTTGGGTGCGAACCGCCCTTTTTCAAAGTGAAGTGCAGTCTGTTGGGAACGCCCCCTCCAGAATTACTACGCTGCTGCTCTACGATTGGGCGTTGCCATAGCTATGCCGGGGAACATCTGCCAGGCGCATGTGCAGATCAGCTTTTAAGTCGATCTTACGCTTACGCCTGGCGTATTACCGACGGGCAGCGTATTGCTGGATCAGCCCCTTGGTCCCCAATTCCTTCAAATTCTTGGTTTGCTAGTGCACTAATTGGGCCAATTGTTCAACAGTGCTAAGGGACAGGTATTCATACATCAGGCCTGCCCTATTTCCCATGCATGATATTGCCTATGTTAGTTTTAGTTATTTATTTATTAAAAACCTTACTTTTTATAGGAATATTTTCTTCCTTTTTAACTAAACAAAAACTATATTTTTATAATAATAATAATAATAATAATTTATTATTATAGGTTGTGGTTGGACGTTCCAATGCAGAGGGGTGGCCCAGGAGAAGTGGGAGTTGAAGCAGCAGTCACCAGCAGAGTTTATGGGTTGGTACTAAGTGTGGATGGATATTAGAGATAAAATGTAGGGAGCGGTGGAGCAGGAGAGAGCCTTAAATATTGTGGTGAGTAGCTTGTAGAGAATTCTGAAAGAGACAGGAAGCCAGTGTAGAGATCGGCAAGTGGAGGCAGAGCAATGGGAAAGGAAGATTAGTATGGATTGCAGGGCAAGAAGTTGCAGTAGACAAGACAGGAGATAAAGAGAGTGTGAATGAGCATTTTAGTGGCATCGGGCCTGACCCAGACCTACGCAAATAATACACCCTTGTGCGTAGCGTATTTATGCTAGCATACCTACGAAGCACACCCCAAGGCACTCTCATTGCTCGTACCTAATTTTGCCGTCTTATGCCGAAAAAACCCTACCCTAACTTTTCAGAGCATAACTGCTGGCGGCCGTCGTCTCCATGCGTAGTTACAACGCTGAGCACGCCCATACTGTACACTTTAAATGCCACACCCTGCCCCCGAAGCATAATTACGGGTGTTGTGTGGTCAAGGCCCATACGCTCTGAGTCACTTTGCGTAACATCGGCCGCACGCATGTGAAGTAACTTCTAATGATCGCTTTTACGCTTAAGGACAGCGTAAAATCACGGGCGGTCTGGATCTGCCCCATCGTGGTTAAAAAGGTTCTGATGGGAGCTAAGTTATGGAGGTGAAAGCAGCGGAATAGCGAGAAGGCATGGATGTGGAGGGTTAAGGAGAGTGAAAAGTTAAGGATGACGTCCAGACAGCAGGCTTTAATGGAGAAGGATACAGTGGAGTCACCGATAAAAATGGAGATAGTAGGGATAGAGGAGAGAAGACTATGATTTTAAGCTGAGCAGAAGCTGAAAAACATATAAGATGCAACTCAAATGAAAGTTCACTATGACTAGTACCTGGCCATGCGTGGTACTGCTTGGCAGCACCTGCCCCACCCAGCACCACTGACGAGTGCCGTTATAACCAAGAGGTAGATATGTCCCTGAAGACAAATAGCATATTGAAACATTATCACTATTTTAAATCTAAATAACCTGAATGTTTCCTCTCCTACAAACAAGTTTAGCAGGTTCAGTCATTTCAAATGATTGACAATACACAATAAATCTTTGCTTAAAGGAAGCAGCATGTCACATAGGACATAAAATCTGTATTATTTTTTGTCACAATAGTTTATGTAAGTGCATCATTTTTCTGTGCTGAATTAAAACAAGTGTTTTAGAATGACTCTATCGTGTAAGGATTTTGAGTGAGACCCAGTTCAAGTTTTTTAACAAGACAGGCATGGCAGGCATGACAGACTTAAAACATGGATGCATAGGCTTCCTTTTGTGGTTTTCCTCTGGAGCATTCCTTATAAGTGTCCAGCAGTAGTTGGCCAGCATACTGGGACTCCACTTGTCCTGATGCCGCTTTTCTATTATGGAAATGTCCTGGTAGAACCTTTCTCAATGCTCATCGCTGACTGCCACAAGAATGGCTGGGAAGAACACCAAGGGCTAGATTCACTAAAATGTAGAAAAGGAAAGGTGTAGATGTTGCCCACACCAATCAATCAGATTCTAGCACTCACTTTCCTATTACATGCTAGAGAATGTCAGCTAGAATCTGATTGGTTGCTATGGGCAATATCTCCACTTTTCATTTTCCACAGTTTAGTAAATCTAGACCTAGATGAGTCCAAGAAGTGGACCTTCAGAGACATGCTACACACCATGGTTTTGTAAGACTTTAAGAGATGGTCCACCATTTCTTATGCCTTATGGTTCCCTAATAATTTCTGGTAAATGCTCTTGATAGCCTGCCATACAGCTTTTTAAGCAGACCATGAAAGCACCCATTAAGCATCAGCTCTCTTATTTGCAGACCTACAAACATCCCTTTTTGATCTTTGCCTCACTGGCCCCTGGAAAGTTCTTTCTAAAATAGAGAAATGCAAGCCCATTTCAATCCATTGCTTTGATAAAGTTATTGGCAAGACACATATATGGGGCGAGGGCAAATAAACTTTTTCTGGATCAGAAAGTGAGGTACTGACAACATTCTTTACTCTCAGGGTTAGTGAGGTTTGTCTGGGCCACTGCTGTCAAATATAATGGTTTTATGGTCACTGCGGTCCTCATAGATAAAACAGCAGTACATGGTGAAATGACTTTCAGGTCACCACAGAACTGCTCTTAGTGCTCTTCATATTTAAACTTATTCAGCATGAGCAGGACCGGTGCTACTGTGTTCGGTGCCCCCCTGCGAACTTTAATTTTGCGCCCTTCTGTTTAACAATTTGACACCAGTGACAATCCTAGATTATAATAACTGTCATCATACAAAACAATTGTAACCACAATAAAACAACGCAAATCATAGTCACCACTATACAATAGTATCCTAGTCTCTGCTATACATAGATATATACCCCCCATCCTGTTTCTCCAGCACCCAGTATCCTCATCATGTGTATCCAGCACCCAGCATCCCCTATCATGTGTATTCAGCACCCAGTATTCCCATCATGTGTATCCAGTACCCAGCATCCCCATCATGTGTCTCCACCTCCCAGTATCCCCATCATGTCTCTCCAAAACACAGTATCCCCATAATGTCTGTCCAGCACCCCCATAATGTTTCTCCACCACACAGTATCCTCATCATTTTTCAAAAGTCTGTCTAAAAAAGTCTGACTTTTGAAAAAGAACCCAGTGGGGTTTGAAACGCGTCAAGTCAGGCGGCAGGACGGAACAAGGGACGCATACCAGACCAGCAGAGACTGTATATCGGACACTGATCCTTGCGGTACCATTCATAACATCAGGAACAGCCCCATATCACCTCTTGCTTTCCCATCCTCTTGGTATGACCCTTGGTTCTCAGTTTTTACGTTTTATACGTGTAGATCCTTACTAATAAATTGTTTGTTTTTACTTTTGTCTCCCGTTTTGCGCCCCCTATCGGGGGAAGGGTGGTACTTCAAGCAATTCATCTACACTGTGGAACACATCTCATATGCATCTATATTGATTTTATATGCATGTCTTTGTCATTTTGGTATTTATCAATCTTATTTGTTTATTTATTTTATCCATATTTAACTATCTGGCACTTTCCACTGAGAATACTTTTTGGCGCTAATATTTTTACCTTCCTATTTTTTTACTTGATTCTTTTATAGGGGCTGGGACACCCCTAAGGTAACTATAAGCTGCTTGAAAGGGGCGCAGATTTTTTCTTTTTACCTTTTTGATTCTGAGTATATGTTATTCGTGTTGTTGCTTCCTCAAAGGTAGATACAATGCTGCAGGGAACGGAAACCAGATTGGAGTTGGTCCAGGAGGAAATTGTCAGCAGATGACTGAGACGGTGATAGACTAAGTGTTCCAGGAGTTTGGTGGTGAAGGGGAGAAGTGAGTTGGGGCTATAGTTGGAGGGAGAGGTGGGGTCCAGATTTAGTGTTTTGAGAATGGGAGAGACAAGGGTGTGTTTGAAAGAGAAAGGGAAGATACCAGAGAAGATGAGAGCAGGCAGTGGGAAAGATATGTAGAAGGACAGGAGTAGAGAGTGGATTCTTTGCCAGTTGTAGGGCAAAAAGAAGAAAACTCATGATGTACGGAGGCAGGAGAGGGGGACGTGGGTGGAGAGCAGGGGGAGGAGAGTTCCATCACTATAGCTAATATGAGGGAGTAGCCACAATTTTGTTGTAGGTTTCTAACTTCATTTTGAGACACATCACATGAGGGAGAAATGTCAGAAGTGACATTTGCGAGAAATCTATACTTTCCCGCAGAAAGATACAGAATTGGTGATGTACCTCTTAGAAAAAGGAGATGATTTTTCTACGGTACAAAACTGTTTATTTTTATTTGCTCTGAAAGGTTCAGGCTCATTGTCAGATAACCCTCTAGTGTATGCCCTGCTTTAGTCTGCCTCTGGTGTTGCAAATCTCTTGAACATTATCCAACGATGACACTACATGAGTCTGACCGAGGTGGAGGCACTACATAGAAGATATGACTGACAGAACAGACAGACATTTTTAGTGAAATGCCCTAATAGCAGTAAGACATATCCATATCTACATTTAATAGCATAGCCAAAATGCTGAAGAACTTTTGTACTGATTATCACTTTTCAATGCATAGTTTTTGTCTCCAGCTGGGGACTGAGTCGACTGACTTATATTCTATACCAACTTTTTATCAGATATAGTTCTCTGAGAAATATAGACTATATACTATACACATTTAGGATGGGGGCAATAGATCATTTGTTTTATTGATCCCGTAACAGTGCTTAAACTATCCTGGTAATAGGGTTCTATATTATATGAGTACAATTAGACAAACCCACTGTGTGGAGCAATACACACCAACTAAGCAGGACTAGACACACATTTATCATAAAATAATCATGCAATATTGAGAGTAAATAGAGTCTAGGGTCAGTATAATTTTAAATAAACAACTACAGACTGGATGGGCCATGTGGCTATTATCTGCCGTCACTTACTATGTTTCTATGTAATATCCCTGAAACACATTTTCTAAAGTTGGCAAGTATGGTATAGCATAACATAACTGAGCATTTACATAAATATCAAAGCTAACTGTATCTGATAAAAAGTTGGTATAGAATATTAGTCAGTCCTCAGCTGGAGACAAAAACTATGCATTGAAAAGTGATAATCAGTACCAAAGTTCTTCAGCATTTTGGCTATACTATTAAATGTAGATATGGATATGTCTTGCTGCTATTAGGGCATTTCACTAAAAATGTCTGTCTGTACTGTCAGTCATCTATCTACAAAGGCACAGACTCCTGAATAGCTACTTAGCTATAGGAACTACTCTTTACCGGAACGCTGTATGAATAGTCTCATTTCCCTGACGAGCCCAATTACGGACGCACTTCGGTGTTTCCCGGAAATGTTGCAAGTGACAGCTTTGGGTGCCCTTGTTTGGCAGCTCGGCTGGATGTGAGGGAGCTGTGTGTGCTCCCCGGTCACACATGATGTTGCGGGCGGCCTGGTGAGTGCTGGTGCGCCGCCCTGAGATACAGACCTGTCATCCTTTTACCCTCTATAAGTGGTGAACAGCTGCAGTCCTTTACAAGATCATCTTAGGCATGCTGATGTTAAAGCTGGCTGTATTACTTTCAGTTGTCTGACATATGTTGGTTATGCCTAATATGACATAATATGACTTCATATGCGGTGCACACAACACATCTGTCACTTATTGCTGAGCCCTATGGGTGATAATGTCTTGCAGGAAATTATGGCAGCTTTATCCTTAGTTGAATTATTGATTTGTCCAACTCTGTCAGAATAGCTAAGACATGCAATGGTTTTCTGGAGAAATGAACTATGATCTTTTTTTTTTTTTGTTTTTTTAATACAGAGAATTTTACATTATACATTTCAATCTGTAATGTCATTAAGGGGCTTAGAATGTAATAGAATGTAAAGAATAAATGACCTCGGTTATTTTTGCTGGAATGTGTACTTGATAATCAATTAATATAAAAAAACGCCCACAATAGGCAGAGAGTGCTGGAATCCTACAACCAGTTTCTGCCAACCTGGTGCAAATGTATAGAAGAAATTAGGACAGCACTAAGTCAATTAGGGCTTATAAAAATATATAGGAACCCGAAGTTTCAAAGACAACAATTCTATTTATTGTTTATTTTTGGTTTAATTGTCTTTGAAACGTTGGGTTCCTGTATATTTTTTATAAGCCCTAATTGACTTAGCGCAGTCCTAACTTTCTTTCTTCTTACATTAGTATATTGATTAACTGATTGTTGCAAGGTACTACTATATTTATGGGTATCTAATTTGTTATGGCTATTTATATTTACATGATTAGCTTGACAATTTGTAATGTGATGTAAGGAGCATACACCTGAAATTCATCTTTGACAAACAGAATGATGGGTGTTGCTTGGGAATTTTCATAATAAATTCTCAAAAATATTTATACATCCGTGTTGCTGGCTAAACTTTTATTTATTGTGACAAAATTCTCCAGCTGTTAAAGATTGCTTTTTTTTATTTTGTTTGACAAACGGGAATAATTTTGCTGGTCATGGGGATGATTGAATATGTAGATACTGAGACAATATTTATTACCCCGGAAACCCACTTGGAGGACACAAAATTATGTTTCTTGTTCTCATTATTTGCTTTTTCTTAATCCTGCATGTTAATGTTAACTCTTTTTTTTTTTTTTTTTTTTTTTTCCCCCTTTGTGTTACAAGGNNNTTTTTTTTCCCCAGCTTAGCGTACAGAGGAGTGATAAATAAGCATGTTGTAAAAGACACCAAATTACCATTACAGAACCACTTATATCGCAGAAGTTTTGATCATTCTTTTTCAATAGTAAACCTTCAAAGACCTCTCCCCAGACCATCACTTCGATGTTACTCTTCTTTATCTCGTTTTCCGCTGCAAAAAAGCAGGCTTTTACCAGTTAATTTTGCATATCAGACCCAACGTAACTTTTGGGTTGCAAGGTTGGCATCCAGACTACTTAAACTCCGATATATTGTGCTGGGATCTGCCGTTGGTGGTGGATACACTGCCAAAAAGGTAATTGTTTACAATTTTTCTTTTTTTGGGGGCATGATAGGTGGCAATGCATTTGGGGATTATTAAAAGCCTATGCTTTAAAACAGCAGTGCAAAATTGGGCACATCTTCTTAGAAACTTAATTTGCTTCTTTGTAACTGCTCAAATCATTTTAACTGCTACTGTAGTAAGGGACCTGATCTAGATCTAAGTGTGATTCCTGCAAGCACGGATTTGCTTAAGTTACTCGCTAGAGGCTAGTGCACTCATCACCATCACCATGACACTCCCCTTTGACGTGCAGACATTTGCTAATTTCTGTGTCCATAACCCAGCCTAGCATAGACTGATGGACAGAAAATACACACGGACGGAAGTGCCTAACCATGCCCATGCTGTACAATTTAAATAACAGTGGGACTTTTGATCTTGCTGAATAGTATTCCATATGCAAAGAGATCCGTTGCAGAACATCTGCCACGTGCTTGCGCAGTTCTTCCTTTTGGGCCAATTTACGCAAACCGCTTGCGTAAATTCACTAACTTTCTTAGTTCAGGATCAAGTCCAAGATCTGTACTAAATAATGACCTTTTTTGTTTTACATTATATTAAAATTATGCTGATTGGTTTTCATTAACAATCTGAAAACCTCATATGTATTATCTTAAGATTTTTCTGACTTATCTAATCAGATACACATTGATTTTCTTCTTGGAGGACCACAGTTGTTTTAGCTTGCTTTCATTTTTGGTATTGGCTGTGAAAAGCTGCAATAATAATAATATACACCATTTATTACAGTTACAATAAAGGTGGCCTCTGGTATGCACAGGGATAACCACTAAACACTTAAGAGAAACTTCTTGGCAACATTAAGAGATGTAAAAATGGTTGGCACCACTATTATAACATGGAATTTAAATTTGGCCATTTGCTTTTATGGATGTGTTGAACTCTTTTAAAAATGCCCATTGTAAGCTCCAGATGATTGTTTATCTGCAGTGCTTAAGCTTATAAAGGCATTTGCCATATGGACAAATAGGACAGGATTTATTACCCCAACATTTTTTACTGATGTGCCTATTTTTCCGATAATAGCTACTACGCATACATAGTAACTATTTTTTACGCTAACTACGTAGCGTTTCGTTACGTAGATTACGTACACGCGGTCTTTAAAGATTGCATGTACGCAGTCTACATAACGAAACGCTACGTAGATGGCGTAAAAAAGTTACTCTGCATGCGTAGTAGCTATAATTGGAAATATAGGCACGTAAGTAAAAAATTTTGGGCTCACCAATCCGGTCCATAGAGTGCACGTAAACTGAACTAAAAATGAAGGTACTAAATCTGTATTAGAGCCATGTCAGATTATTAAGGGATCGCTCTGAATCCATGTAATTCAAGTAATTGGATAATCTTTGCAATCCCCGAGAAGAGATTTAACCCCATGTAAATAAGGAAAGAGAATTCTGAAAACAAAATAGAAGCATATGCAGCTGAACCTATAAATGATATAAATAGCTTTATATTTAATCTTGGATCAGAATGACTTGTATGTATCCTATTACAGTAGATATTGATGCTTTTAAAAATGTTAACATAAAACTTAAATGCCTTATTTGGATGAAAAATGTCAATAATTAAGTAGAAACATGCCACTTGCTTCCTTCAGGATATCAATAAATAAGCAGCAATATTAAGAGCAGATTAGATCCAACTAGTGTATCCGCTTTCCTTCCCAGTGCCTACATTTTCTCTCTAAACTACGAATGCCTCTTTTTGGGGGTTTTCTTTACCATTATAGAGGGGAATAGGCGCAATAACCGTAAATTTGAAGAGTGTAGCCCAACCTATTTAACTTGTATTAAAGTGTGCCACCAGAACTATTTATTGCATTGACTAGAAGTTTGTAGTTCTTGGCATTTGACATGTGAAATTGTTGGGTTTCCCAATGGACTAAGGCTGGCAGTCATCGTGGCTTATATGGCGTGTTTGGTGAATGTCTGTAAGACTCCATAAATTCAAGCATTGCTTCCAGTATCCCAGAAGAGCTGACAGTGGATTTGAAGCAGTGATTTAATGGAAAGCACTGCCTTATGTCCCAACCCCTGCCTATCAATCATGGGATCAATAGTATTACTAAGGGTGGGGCCCTGGACATTATGGTTAGAGGGTGTTATTAAATTGTTCAAAGTAAGTCTCTTGGTCAAGAAATCCCAGAGACTCACGGTTTGGGTGCATTCATCATGAGGGACAGGTTTGATGCATGCCAGATTTATATTTAGTAATAGGTTGTACAGAATTCTAGTACGGGATGTATTTTGGTTGTTTTTGCAGTTGCACTAGAAAGCGCAGTCTTGATGCCCTTGTCCGTTATGGTTATGTTCTGTTTTAACTTGCATTTTTGGTTTTATCCATTTATTCATTTATCTTTTGTATTTATCTTATATACACTGCTCAAAAAAATAAAGGGAACACTAAAATAACACATACTAGATCTGAAGGAATGAAATATGCTTATTAAATACTTTGTTCTTTACATAGTTGAATGTGCTGACAACAAAATCACACAAAAAATATCAATGGAAAGCAAATTTATTAACCCATGGAGGTCTGGATTTGGAGTCACTCAAAATGAGAGTGGAAAAACACACTACAGGCTGATCCAACTTTGATGTAATGTCTTTAAAACAAGTCAATATGAGGCTCAGTAGTGAGTGGCTTCCACGTGCCTGTATGACCTCTCTACAATGCCTGGGCATGCTCCTGATGAGGTGGCGGATGGTCTCCTGAGGGATCTCCTCCCAGACCTGGACCAAAACATCCGCCAACTCCTGGACAGTCTGTGGTGCAACATGGCGTTGGTGGATGGAGCGAGACATGATGTCCCAGATGTGCTCAATTGGATTCAGGTCTGGGGAACGGGCGAGCCAGTCCATAGCATCAATGCTTTCGTCTTGCAGGAACTGCTGACACACTCCATCCACATGAGGTCTAGCATTGTCTTGCATTAGGAGGAACCCAGGGTCTGAGGAACTCATCTCGGTACCTAATGGCAGTCAGGCTACCTCTGGCATGGAATGGAATGGAATTGACTTTTGGACTATCAACATAACACAATTACTGAGGCTATTACAGAGACTTTCAATTTTTGAGACATTTTAGGTGTTTTTACTGAATGTTTATTTAGGTTTTATTTATTTATTTAACCTGACACTCCCCCACCGTTGTGTAATTACTCAGTGCCGCATATCCATCACTACACACCTTTTCTCGATATACTGGGAACAGATGTACCGACTTCCCCTGAGTTCTGGCTTCTTTCCTTCTCCCCTATGCCCATCTCTAGCTACAAAAAGTCTCTCCTCAAACATCTCAATAATGCTGCTCAGTCCCTGATCCCACGTCATTGGAAGTCTATGGTGCCCTTGTCTATCTCCGAATGGTTCCAGCGAATTGACAAGTACATGTCCATGGAAGACTTAATTTTTACCTCACCTAAACAGGTCCCTGTTTTTGTATCAACTTGGCTCCATTGGCTAGAGTTTAAAGCCTCTCCGACCTTCATTGACATATCTTCAAATAATGGAGAAAGCCAATCACTTACAGACTAACTAATCCTTAGGAGTTTACACCTCCTTTATTAACGCATGTTTGACAGAATGGTTCCTTGCATCCTTGTCTTATGTTGGTTGTTTTCCTCTTTATTTGTTTAAGAGTTTCTGACTCATCCCTTTTCTGCTACATGATAGTGGATTTGCATATCCACCTTTTCTCTGTTGTTTTCTATTGAAAAATATTTCAACATGCTAAAATAAAGAATATATAAAATGTCTTTTTTATGCAGTGGTGCCCAAAACTGAACTCCATATTAGGATAAGGCTTAACAACGATTTATATAGTGGCAAAATTACAGTCTTTCCTTTCATCTATGCACTTTTTTATTGGCCCTTGTAACTGTTGCTTGACATTAAGCACTACTGCTAAGTCTATTGTCCATGAGCACTAGCAAATCCTTCTCCCTTAAAGATTTTGCTAAATTTATCCCGCTAATTGCCTATAATTTCCAACTGATGTCTATTCCATTTGCACAACAGCATGTGAAATTGATTGCCAATCAGTGTTGCTTCCTAAGTGGACAGTTTGATTACACAAAAGTGTGATTGACTTGGAGTTACATTGTGTTGTTTAAGTGTTCCCTTTATTTTTTTGAGCAGTGTATGTTGTATGAAATGAATATCTAAATATATTGTATATCATATGTCTTGGCCTAGCTTCGGTGATGGTGAGCATCTCACAGATAAATTTGAATTTTTAGCTACATTTTCATATAATTTTTTTTTATGACCTTGATATAGTGTGATGTTAGTGGGAAACATTTTCAATCCATGACATTGTTAATTGACTGCTCCCTGTTTACAGAACATATTGCCTTGGTTATGGTACAAATGAGTTATAGTGTTTTTCTGTAGCGCTTGTATATCTTCAAACTTTTTCTTTTTCAGACCTTTGACCAATGGAAGGATATGTTTCCTGATCTCAGTGAATACAAGTGGGTTGTCCCCGATTTCATTTGGGAATTAGATGAACATATAAATTTTGGTCAGTACCTTTAACAATACATTTTACCCATTTATTGTCTTAATCTTTACAAAGAAATCAATGTGCTGTACTACTTGTTTATGATGAGATTTGCATTTGTAATTGAACTTGGTTAATAGTGAAGGGTTGCCTCACGGGCAGGTTGCCCATGAGGAGTGAATAGTATGCAGATTTTACATTTTATTACTGTTACCACACAATGTAAAATCATAGTACACTTTAGCAGATGCAAAGCAAGTGAAGTGTAATTTAGTACCTTAGCACTACAAATAATGGTACTATGGGCCTGATCAAAACTTGAACATGTTCCTGATAGCAGAACCCTGTATTCCTTTGCGCTGCACTTGTCCTCTCCAGAATAAATGTACACGCAATAATGGCAACACACCATACACAACGTACAGTAAGGATGTGCTCA
The DNA here is from genome assembly GCA_011038615.1 of Limnodynastes dumerilii. Taxonomy (NCBI): domain Eukaryota; kingdom Metazoa; phylum Chordata; class Amphibia; order Anura; family Limnodynastidae; genus Limnodynastes; species Limnodynastes dumerilii. The sequence goes on from WWET01000624.1 coordinate 130,965, forward strand.
CACAAATGAGTCAATCCAGACCCATATGCGGACTTAAATACGCGCAGTTTACAGCTAAATAATTGCACCAGCCACAGGGTATGTTAATGTAGCAGTAGCATTTTAACCTTTGGAACGCTATGCTAAGGATATGGGAATGCTGCTTGTGTATTGTCTATTTCTTTTATTTCATTCATAACTGTTCCTACATTTGCTTTGTCAGTGAAGCAGTGGACTACCCTGCATTGCGTTTGGCTTATTGATGATGGGATTGTATTAGTGGTGTGCTTGGCAGTTGTGTGTCCATGCACAACCTTCAGTAATTGTGTGGTGGTCCAAATTTGCAGCTGAATTCACATCTGGATTGCACCTAGACCTCCCATTATTTATGTGGGATTTTAAAAAACACAGGATGCATTTCTTTTTATGTTCCTGTCTTGCTCAGTCTTATTGCTTAGGACATTTAAATTCTGTTTAACGTTTTAAAGTCTGATTTCTAATGCTATATGTTTTTGTACAAGATCTTACTGTGCTGTATACGTTCTAGAACACACATAGGCAAACTGTGTTGTGAAAGTCTCCATATAGTCCAACGGTAAAGGTATATCTGATATCTCGTAAAGCATGATGGGACTTGATAGTCTCACAGCACCTGCAGTGCCACAGTTGGACCTGTCATTGAACATCACAGTCCGGACCATTTTAACAGCTACTCATAATAATAGACTTAGACTATATAGACTTGTGATTCTAATGCCATTTTGCAACTTTGATGGGTTATTTAGAATTTTGACCAATGCTTTTTCTTTTGTAGATAAACTTGGTAAAGCCCTGCCAAGTTCTGAAGAGCTAGCCAAACTTCTACCAGACTTTGACAAGCTAGGGGAAAGCTTTAGCTTATTGAAGGGGTGGCTTTCATCAGGTGAGGTTTTATATTTCTAACCATTCTCTCCCATAATATAGAAAGAAATATATTTTATTTCACAGAAAAGGAAATGTGTTTATTCCAAACCATTTCATTTAATCATACGCCATTAATGTTTACAATAACATGTCTATTAATTTGCATGTTATTAAATGCATGGTGCATATAAATATTTATTTGCTTGATTCCATACATTTGTGTCGTGTTCTACATCCATTTTCATGTGATATTCCTAGTGATAAAGCACAATTTAGGGCTGATTCAGAGTTTGGGAGTAAAGGCAAAACAGGTGCAAGTGTACAGCTCGGCTAAACCGTTTTGCAATGTAAGTGGTGCTAATTAATTTTAAATATCTTGCATGCAGGAAAAATACTTGACTTTTTACGTATCACTAACATACTGCATAGCTCTGTTTAATTTATAAATTAGAGTAGAGCTAAGAAACTTCACCTCAGTTCTAATTTTGCTTTCACAATATAAAATTGCCACCCCTTACAGTTCAACATGGTATTGCTCAGGTCTACACTTGCACCTATAAAAAGGTGTAAGTGCAGCTCTGAATCAGCCTCTTTGTGTCATTCCATGTTACATGTTTGTTGGATGTATTTATAGATACTCTGTCGTGTGAAACAAACAAGAAGGCAGATCAGAAAAAAACTCAAATGTCAGTTTTAGTGTATGTTGTACCATGTGTACAGCTTTTACTATACAACTTATTAGCCGCTTGCTACTGGTACAACTCGGGAACAATAAATAAATAAATTAAATAAATAGCACTGTGTTCGCAGCAAAGGGATTTTTTTTATTAAAGTTTTTCTTGTTAATGTTTTCTTCAATAAAAAGTTTGATTTATCCCAAATATATGCTCTATAAATAAGGATGATTTCACACCTTTATAAGTGTATTATATATTTAAGCAGCAAGTTTACTTTAAAAAATAGAAATAGCAGTTGCCTTTGCTTCCAGAACTAATGTTCATGACTAAATAATGTTTTTGACCAATGTTAAAAACATTGGTAGTACTGATGCTTTTTTCCATGTCCCATCCCTACTGTGAACATTATAGAACACACATATGCAAACTTTGACACTACAGGGGTTGTGAAATGCATGTTTTAATGTACTCCAATGGCAAAAGTATATATCTGATATCTGGCAAAGTATGATGGGGCTTGATCTTTCCACAGCACCTGGAGAGCCACTGGTTATAGAGTGTCATATTCTGGACCATTTCAACAGCCAATAAATAATACTAGATAATTAGATCTAGACTATATAGACTTGTGATTCTAATGCCATTTTGTAACTTTAATACATCATTTTGAAATTTGACCAGTGCTTTTTCTTCTGTAGATAAACTTGGTAAAGTCCTACCAAGTTCTGAAGAGCTAGCCAAACTTCTACCAGACTTTGACAAGCTAGGGGAAAGCCTTAACTTATTAAAGGGGTGGCTGTCAGCAGGTGAGGGGTTTTATATTTCTAACCATTCTCTCCCAAGAGAGATGATAATGCTACATATTTAGACTTTTGACTCTAATGCCCTTTTGCAACTTCGATCATTTTTGATTTTGACCAATGCTTTTTTTCCTGTAGATAAACTTGGTAAATCCCTACCAAGTTCTGAAGAGCTAGGCAAACTTCTACCAGACTTTGACAAGTTAGGGGAAAGCCTTAACTTATTAAAGGGGTGGCTGTCATCAGGTGAGGGGTTGTTATATTTCTAACCATTCTCTCCCAAGATATATAAAGAAATGGTATTCATGAATTTTAATTACATATTTCTCTTGCATCAAGTTGGCGGACACTGTGGACATTGGGGTATAATAGGTGGACCTGGAGTCAAGGCACTTTAAGACTTGAAGTGTTAACTGGTATACTCTGCCCCTACTATGCCTCTCTCCTAAGAGAAGCACAGCAGATTTAGTAAAGTGTCCTATGTTGTCATGCATGTTTTTCTATGGACTTTGGCCACATTCCAATTTTTTTATACAATTTATCTTTATTTTTCATTTTGCTTTAATTTCTACTCTGCTTAGGCAGAGTACAGTAATAGTGCTGCTCAGGGGCACCTCCACAGAAGTGGACAGCCTCCGGCCTTCCACCAATCCGGGCCCGTGAGCTTGAGTGAGGACCCTGTGGGCTAAAGTGGTGGAATCCTGTCCCAGCAATAAATCAAACAAACATTGCATTTATTGATTTATTGCACCCTCGATTGAAAAGTTGGTGACTTGCAAATAAAATGGCGGCTTCATTAACTATACCCTTTAAAGCCTTATGAGTGACTCCATTCTATTCTGCTACATTTCTACAACTGGGAGGGCACCTAAGCAAGTATTTCCATTTTATGACAGTGACATGATGTGTTCCGTGACGAAAAGTGAAATGAAAATACCTGAAAAGTTTCACACCCACAATGCTGTGTTTGTAATTGTGGGAGTGCCAGTCCCTGGCTGTGTGTATATGTATATCTATCGATCGATCGCACTGTAGTACTCAGTCACTGGGTAGGTTTCACACAGTTGCTTTCTATCTTTGGATATTTGGCCTGTCTTGCCACTATACAAAGACTTTACATAGACTTTTTTTTCTCTTTTTTTTTTGCCCACCTCTTTTTCTGGGATTTTTTTCTGGGATTGCCCATTAGGGCATCTTTTGTTGACTTTTGCTTGGTTTTTCTAGATTTGTCTGTTTCATTAGGGAATCCATTGACATTGTTTACTGTATTTTTTCCCATCTATTACTACAAGTGCTGGCTATAGGCCTATTCTGTGGACCTTTTCTAAGAGAGATATATATATATATATATATATATATATATACACACACACACACAC
>WWET01000624.1:165888-184995 GCA_011038615.1 Limnodynastes dumerilii
AAGTCTGATGGAATATTTAGATTGGACTCTACAGCCTCCCTTTCAATAGCTGACATTTTTGATTAGTTGGTTTTAATACCTTCAGTGTATCCCATAGTTGCCGACTCTCCTGGAATGTCAGGGAGACTCCCGAAATTCGGGCAGTTCTCCTGGTATCCTGGAAGAGCCAGCAAATCTCCCGCAAGGGACTTGAGGCTCGTGGTTTCCATGAAACCACGGCCTCAAGTCCTGCCCCCCTGCCTAGCAACACTAGTATACTAGTGTTGCTAGGGACAGGGAGGGACTTGATGACGCAAATTGCATCAAGGGACGGGGCTTAATGACGCGAGTTGCATAAATCGTGCTATTAAGGCCCGCCCCCTGCATGCACCTATGTCTTCCCTCCGGGGTCTCCTGGCAACCCTGGTGTATCTGTGTGGCCTTGTGCAAATAAATATTTAGGCTACAGCTGGGGCTAAAAAAAAAAATGACCCTTACCATTTTTTTTTTATTATTTTTTTTTTACACTAGAAACCAAAATTGGTACTGTACTGTTATAGGACATGTTCCGCTGTTGGAAGTGACTAGTATTCTGTTGGAAATTATGGTCGTTGTATCAAAGCCAAGCATGTCCAGACTTGTCAGACATGCTGTAGACTCAGAGCTTCTGATGATAATTAGTGGTTGCTATGTTACCTTCGTTATTATGTTTAAGTGTGAAAGTGTTTTACTGTGTGGTTGTTGCTAAGTGATTTTGCATCAAAGTTTTAATTTGTTCTTGCAAGTATCTTCTTTGTTTTAAGCTATATAATTGATAGACCTGTTTTATATTGTAGCCATATTTATTAGAATATGTGTGTTTTATGGTCTGTTTTTTAGAATAATGTCTAATTCTAGGACATTGGAAGCACAGTAGCTAGATTTATTGCTATGTAATAGACAAATGTCCCATTATTTAGCTCTTCACTTTATTTTGGTATGTATTGCCCAATGAAAAACAGTCCACTGCCTGCTCTTTGTCTTGGGTCATGTATGCAGCCTGTGTTCTTGCATGTGTGATTGTGTAAAAGCATTTGAAATGATGCTTTTTTTCAGCTTTTATTAAGCTATAGTTTAATTTAAACCCAATACTACTCAAGTGCATCCAAGTAGATTTCAAAAGTAAATTAATACAGAAAACACCTATACAGTGCTTACATATGCAGCCAAGGATTAAGGAGTATAAAATCCACAATATATAATACCGCTTTCATATCACCACCCTGCAGTTATTGCAGGGTGATTAGTGAAAGAAAAAAAAACCTTTAAAACGCTGTGGAGTAGCTCAGGAAATTCCTGGTCCATGGTCTGTCCTGGCGTAAAGGTCTGCCTGCGCCTCCAGGAGAGAGGTTTGTTTACTGCCGTATAACAGTAAACCAGACCTGAGTTTTCAGTGGTGATGTGAAAGGTGTATAAAAGATTAATTTAAGAGAAAAACATTACGTTTTTTTACTGTTAAATACTGTATCTTACAGAAATAGTTTTTTTTTTTTTTTTTCAGGCAACAATTAATAACAAGATATGTCTAGTTATACAGCTGTACTAAGTTTCCTACCCATCACTATGTTAATGGTCTATTCATAATAATCCATCAATAATTTATTTTCGTGCATCAAAGTCTAACGAATATATAATCTAGTTTTCTTTTTGTATCACTGATATAATAAAACAATATAAACCTGACTGTGCTAGCACCGTTTTGTATGTTGAATGTCAGATATGACTTTTTAGTAACACTAGTATTAGTAACCTCCGCTGGTTCACACTATTAAGGTACAGTATGTAATGTAGAATTGCTGGCAAAAGCACCTAATGTACTTCTGAGACCAATTTGGGCTTCAGTGTTTTTCATTCACCCATCCCATAGAGGTTTTTATCACTATTTTAGCATTCGTATTTATCATTGGCTTGTTGATTTGCTTCCATTTGAAAGCTATGTACTCATCTTCCAGACATGAAATGGTTAACATATGTCTAGTAAATAATTGAATATCTCACTTTGAGTGGCTTTAGTTGAGAGCAGTAAATACGATACCCATCTGTTTGCGCACTCAGGTAGTTCATTGATATGAAAGTGGCAGTGCGTTTGCCAGAGGCTTTCCCCAGGAAAAAAAAAATAAAAAAGTGTTTCAGAGCTGCAGCTTTAGGAATTGTAAAGGAGAGGAATGCTTGTGGTTTTTTTATAACACAATACAACCAGGAAATATGTCCTTTATATGCCTGTAGAAACCCAACATAAAAGGGTTCAAAAGCTGGAGGGCAGAAATTTGAAGAATTTGTTTTTTCATACACCACGTCTTTGATTAGTCACAGGCTTAGTGATAGTCTGATCAAGACTAATTTAATACCACATAAAGCACATTCATTCATATGACTCCTTGTTGTATAGCATAAGGTTTTTCACTACACTCTTCACTGCATTTTATAAAACTTAAGCATAAAACATATAAACGATGTCACAAATTCATACAGGATATAATACGTTTTAACACTGTACTTGTTATAACATTGTAAAGAAAGCAAATAAATATACATGGAATACTTTTATATAGTTAATGCACATTTACAAGAGGTAAATATGTGAACCAGCTTTGTAATCGTCTCCCTTATACACAGCAGAACCATGCATTAAAATTGTCACAGATGAAGCCAACATGGCTAGAAAGATATTTTAAATATAGTCAGTTAGAAGTAATGTGATAACACATGTGGAAGCTGCTGCTCAGACACTTACATCATTTTCCATCGTATAGATGAAAGGAAGTTGAGGGTGGTCACTACAGATTTTGCACCAATACCCGACTATAGTAAATAGTCTTAAGTTGTCAGTGTGTGTAATAAAACAACCTGATACCAATACTTTGTGATTATTTGTATCTGTTTTTTATACAATTTTTGCTTCAGTTGATAAGTTCAGTTGTAATGCACAAGATGGCGCCAGTAATCCTCTTTTAGAGGCATTTGTGAGGGATTAGGGAGTGATGGGTGAGTAGCGTGTCTGACCTCCTGCCTCTGTTTACTATTTCCTACCAATAGACATCACCCAGGCAGCCGCCGCTGTTTCTTGAAAACTCAGCTCTCCATTCAGAGTACACAGGACTCTTGTTGAGACATGTCTGATTATTTTTTTTACCTCTCTTGCTTTAAAAGCTGCTTTTATCTCCACCAATTTAACAAACTGACTTGTTGCTCAGAGATTATCTACCTGACAGCTTTGCATTGCAGTGCTTTAATGTTGACATGGGTTACATTATTTTGGTGTGTGGCTTGTGTTAGTGTTGTGAGCAGCTTTTGCAGGGATTACTCGTGTCCTGCTCCTGAATGAATTCATGTGCCTAAGCAGAGGTCAAATGCTGGTTATACGTTCTGCTGTAGTAAAAACAGAAGAAAATGGACATATCTGTCACTGGTAATCATTTTTACTATGCTCATTGTTCAGTAATTCCCAGCATTTCAACGTTGATTTACAAGTGTCTTCTGTTTAAAATACTGACCAGGGAGTCCCTGTAAATATGCAAAGATATTTTTTGCAACTGATATTTTATATGGTTTACATATATAGCAAATGAGAGAGAGATAAATGATGCTCATTGACCAAATCAGATGGAGCTGTGTTTGGATCCCCAACACAGCGGGATACAGCATCAGATCCAGGTTTCCATGCAGGACTTCTGTTCCCTGACCCCTATCATAAAACTTTAGCTTCATCCTCACGTATAATGGGGACAACATGGAAGTCTGGATAGTATAGAAGACCCTTAGCATGCCTTTATTGTGCTTATTGATCAGCATCCTATAATCATCTTAGAAATTCTGGACAAGCCTGTAATTGCAGCATAGAGATCCTATGGGAGTCAACAGGATAATAAGTGATGCGCTATAATGCATTATAAGGAGTACGATTAACAATTAGCAGAAGAGACAAAAAAAACTGTGTGTTTTCTTATGGACGCTTCATCATGTTCTGATGCGGCTTTTAGTAAAATATGTAAAACATTTGTTTAGCAGAGGAGCATTCATACAGCATTCCTCAGGTGAGGAAGGCAGAGCAATGGGAAAAGGGTATTCAAAGACTGAGGACCGAATGCAGGATGTATAACATATACGTCCGGTGTTTAGCAATTTTGACTACTGCGCATGCGTAGTCAATTTTTGATGTAATCTACATTTCTTTAGCTTACGTACATTGCGTATATGCAGTCTTAAAGACCGTAGATTACCTAAAAAATCGACTACGCATGCGCATTAGTCAAAATTGCTAAACACCGGCCGTATATGTTATACATCCAGTACTCTGCGGACGGTCCTGAATTTGCAAGTGTCCCCATCACCTCCCATATACATTATGGTTATAATGATCAGACTGATACCCGCATATATATATTCTTTTACATTTTCCTAATAATTTCAAATAGTTACATGTCATTTTTTTCTTGAAATCATTTAGTGATAGTGGGCCAGATCCAGACCTATGTTCCCATTATGTTTCATTGCGTAGCGCATTTACGCTAGCGTATTTTCTGTGCACTTCCCTGGGCACACCCCTCGCTCGTAAGTACTTTGCCCGTTTTACGCTTGCCAAACCCTGCCTTAACTTGTCACAGCGTAACTACTGGCATACGTAAAGGCTTCACGTACGTAAGTGTCTAATACTTTATAATTTAAATGCCTCACCCTGCCTCTGAAGCGTAATTACGGGTGTCGTATGGTTGTCACGTCCCTTCGTTCGTAGTTACGCTGTTGATACAAGGCTGGTACGTATGTTCAGAGTTACGTGGCATAACATCTGCCGCGGGCATGAGCAGTACATACAAAATAGCGTTTTTACGTCTCCAGCTAGCGTACTTAGCTCAGGATCTACCCCAGTATTCTTTATTTTTATTTTTTACTCTTATACTAGATGAGCTATAACGCATACATTTTTAATGATTCGGGTCAGGCCCTGGTCAATATTTATGCTGATTATTGCAATCAAACTGCTCATTACAAAGCATGTGATCAATGACCAACAGCATGTGACTTTTTTTTTGGGCATTATATAAAGAAAAGTATTGTTCGAATTCTGACTATATCTTGTAAGCACAGGGTGTCAGCTGTCTAAAGATCCTGAAAGCAATTAGGTTATTGGAAGTTAGACAAACTAGATGTTTATGAGACGTGCATGCATGTAATGACATGCATGCTTTCCAGCTGATATCCAGGTTTATCTTGCTTCTTACCATCAAATTCAGTAAAAGAGTCGGCATCCTGTTACGGTCGCCAAAGTTTAAACAATGGCTTTATTATCCAGGTCTGTGCAACTATTTATTACTGAAATGCAAAGATTTTTCCCAAAACATATTTTTTTGTAATGTTACAAAAATATCCAGTTTGATTGTACCGTAATAGCTTTATGCTTTTATTTTAATTAACCATTAGTTGTGCTTTGGTCCTAGTAAAGGGCACGTAGTAAGGATATATAGAAACTTAGGTGTAGGTTGGGTTAAACACAAAAATTCATGTTTATTTTATCTTCTCTCCAGTAGGGACAGAGAAAAACCATTCATTTTTAGTACACAGGAAGATGTTTGGTTTACGGAGTTTCCAAGCCCTATATAAATAAATATTCAAGTGGTGTGGGGGTTTTTTTGGCTTTTTTTTTTGCTAACATTATCTATAAGAAACCAGGCTGTGAAACAGCATCAGTGCATTCCTTGTATACCAGACATACCATTTAATGTTGTGAGGAAGATAATGATACACATTAAATATGACAACTGTGAAAGGTCTGGCATTTGTGGAACTGATAAGGTGTTTGAGCTCACCATAGAGGGTGGAAGGGGGCATCCTCTGACTTTGTATTGAGTGAAAGGTGCACATTACTATTGTATTTAGTTAGAATGTGTGTTCTCATTTTGGAATGCAGCACGATTGTGTTAGCATTGACAATTAATGGAAATGACCCTAATTTGGCTAGTTTGGCGTTTCCCTAGTGTTGGCATTAAAAACCACTGACAAATAAATATTTATAGCTGTCAAACAGCATTGTAAGAGGCAGCGATTGTATTTAGTAAGGCATGGATCAATGCACCTATTAGGATGGGAGAAAGGTTTTCTCCAGCACCCAGCCATACTGTTGCAATCTTGACCCCTGATTTAGACAAGGAGACTTCACCACTGTTATTTTGACCTGTTCACTGTCCTTTCACTCCTCCATCTGTTTAACTGTCTTTACTGGACAGAATATGCCCTCCCATTTATAAATCTTCCTTGCCTCTTGATAATTGATACCCTGTCTCTTTGAGGGCAGCCTGGGTGGTTTTCTTTCATCAGGTTGTGAACTTGAGGGAGCAGTAACCCGGTTTAGTGTAGGTATCTAATAGTGGCTCAATGCCATTGAATAACTTTGTATCAGATCATTTTTCATTCTGATTGTAGTGAAAATGTGACCTTTTATTTTCCTTTTAGTTATTTGCCACTATAAGGAGGTTATTTTTTACCAATGTTTACAACATATTTCTAAAAGTAATGCAAAACATGCAAACGCAATGTCCGGTCAACAGGGTTATTGTATGTGGGATGGGGTTTTCTGTTGATTTAGTTGTGTCTGGCACAGGTTTTGTCACTTGTATTTTAGTTATAATATTGTATTCATTCATGAATAACCAACCATTGACTGTAATTAGTGATGGAGCTTTTAGCCCTGCTTGCTCATACCAACCTTATTGTAATATGTCCTTGCAAAAGCTATATTGTCTGCTATAATACAGGTTGTAATATTGTCTATTCTCAGTGATCGGGTTGAGTGTAATTTTGTCCTTTTCAGTCAAACGCAGTTAGAAACACATAGAATGACACCAGAGAATCTGTGTCTACAGACATGGTAAATGCACAAATATTTACAAATATATAATTCTTCACTTGTAACAACAGAAAAAGTTATAATGTGATGTGGTGGTTTATAAGTATGTTTAGAGGAAATTTGTGTAAAAATTACTTCACTGAAAGAGTATGAATGGGCTCTTATCTGCTGTCATATTCTATGGTACAGGTGACACACACCTTTATGGTTGTATTTGGAGTGCGTGGGCCTCATGCTGCCAGCACAGGATAAGATGCTCCCTGTAGCAGCCAGCTGCTGTTTCCTGTCATGTGGGTGGTATCCGTCTTCCTCTTTTAGAAATTAGACCTTGCGTTTATTTATGTACAGAACGTTTACACACTGTCCTAATGTGTCAATGGCCTTTCATTTACATCTCCCTCCTAAACCTGGAGGTTTTATTCTGTTTATCAGCTCTGTTTATTCAAAATAAACAGAGAAAGCAATAAATTGCAGGAACCTTGTTAGCTTTCTTTGTGAGAGACTATTGCATGTGCTCAGGTGCAGTCTGAGTAGGAAATAGGTAAGTCAGCGACAGGGGGTAGAGGAAGTACTAAATAACCAGACCTCAGATGCACAGATACTGTACACATTCTGCCACTATTATTGCTTAATGGAAATGCTGCGAAACCTAGATATATAGCTTTATATGGTTCCACACATGTACATATTAATTATAACATTTCCCTATAATGTGTTTTAAGGTGCCTTGGACTATTGAACTATTTTTCATTTTGATACACATATAGATTAGTTACAGGGAAAATATAGTTCTTTTTCAGCATGAATTATACCAGATTATTTTTATTGAATTATTATGAAATAAAAAATTAAGCCCTTTTAGAAGTTTGGTTGTTATTCTCTTTAATTGCTGTATATACCCTGAGCCCTTTTTGTTTTAATATATTGTCAAGTTTGAGTCTTAAATTCCCGAAGTCTTTGATTTTTCTATGTATAAACCGGATAGTTGGACTATGATTGGATTGAGTGGTATGAATTTCCTACTCTTATGTCTCGAATAAGGATATTAGGTTAAAAGAGAGAGAGCAAGGATTAGTGATTGTTAATAGTCAACCATTCTTTAACGTAGAGGAACAGGTGCTGTGCAGTCCCAGACATGAGATGGTTTAAGCCCCAAGGACCTAGTCTGTGAAGGAAAATCCACTTCAAAAACCCTTTTTTCTTTTACAGAATGGACTTTAAATATTGTATTATACATGTTGAAATGTATTTGACAGCTCACAAACCCAAATAATCTCCATCCCCTCAATGTTTTTATACAAGTAAATCTTCTGTGATACATGGTTTTTAATAGTAAATCTTGTACAAGACCTTTATATTGAAGCAGTTGGATCTTGAAATAATTGAACGAATGTTGTCTTACCCTTATAGAAAAAGTAAGAGAAATCCAGGAAAAACTTGAAGCCTTTATTGAAGCCCTTCATCAAGAGAAGTAACCAGACTAGGTAATCCTTCTAATGTATTGTTTGCTGCGACATGTTTATGTTTATGATACCTATGATAATGGAAGTGCTGACAACTAGAGTCATAACTGTTCTCTTTTATTAAAAACCTTTAGAGAGAATACAAGTTGAGCATTCATGAACTTTCTACATAAAGTGAATCCTGAAGAGATGGTTTCTATATGGAAGGAGGAAGCCTTGTTCTGGATCCTTGGAGGAATGTCACAGAAGACCTAGTGCTACCTTATTGCAGCTATCCTGTATTTGTGCTGTACTGTCACCACATGCACCAGGTTATGTTTATAACCAGGGACAGAATATGTCATGTTAGCATTTATATAGACATCCTTAGCACCACTTTATGCTGTCCAGGGAAAAAATTGCAGGGTACATATGTATAGCCACCATATTTTTTCTCAGTGAATTTTCCAATTGTCAAACCTATTCAGTACATGATTGAATTCCTATGAAATGTTTGTTTCGAAGCCTCAACTTTACTCAGAGAATGAATTTGTAATTACAATGAATTTATTGGTTGATGGATTGCACTCTCACTGATATGGAAAGGAAATTAAATAGTGAGGACACACAATTTGGTTGTAATGTTTGCTTGGTATTCCCTGTGAGCACTTATTTAAATAATCGCTGTAAATTGTGTTTGTGATTTTTCAAGAGCCTCAAAACATCTATTTATTTCATCTTACCGTGAAGGTTAGGAAAAGAGTTGAAAGGAATGATTTAATCATGGTTTTGTTAAGTATAACTCCTCAAATTGACTTTTGTAGTTCATCGTCATATTAAAGAAACAATGGGGGAAATAAACAGTTCTCATCCCTTGTATATTTGCCTGTGGAATTAGTGAAATTTTTAATGCCTAACATCAGCAATTTACTTACACATGATACAACTTAAACTGACCACACACTATGTGATGTCGATAGCGACAATTCATTTGCAACCAGTGCACTTTTGGACCAATTTGTAGGTGTTCCAACAAATCTGTTCATACCACGCACTAAATGGTAATTGACTCATCAGCCAATAAGTTGTTTAAAGTGTGACCAGCTTTTCAACATAATCTGCTTTCTTTAAATTTCATTCTTGCCTACCCCCTAAAGTGTTACATATTATAAAAAGAGAACCTTCTAGATACTTTCTGGGGGATTAATGATGTAAAATTATCTGATGTAAAATTAAAATGACATTGATTCATTTAATTCCTATATGCTAAAGTCCGTAAACATCACTCTTTTATGGTGTTGCACTAGGCATATTTTCCTGGCTAAATGTTTAAAAAAAATTCTCACATTTTTAGTGCACCCTAAGTATTTTGTTTACAAATCTTTGACATTTTGTCAGTGTTCAGGATCATGTGGAAAAGTTTCAGAGGGCTGGGGGGAAGAGGTGACAGAGCCACAGCCACTTTTCCCGTACTCAGGATTGGTCAATTACCCCATTGGTATTTTACTTGCGTTTTCTTTTTAAATTTAACTCAAATGGGCCTCATATATTCAATAAGAAATCTTGTATTGTTAAAAATGTTTCAGTCAGAAGTACAGTTTATTAACCTTTCCTTGATAGGCTGTTGAGGAAAATTCCCGGGATTGCACTAATGACATTCTTCCAAAATGAAATGTGTAGCACTGTTTGCCATTGATAATTACGTTAAAGCTTGTTGCTGTGAAACACATATATAAGAAGGAGTGTTTGCAGCGAGACAAGCTTTCTGTAAATATTTCTTGTGCAACTCATAACGGATGTATACAGCATGATATATTAAATGGACCCTGGATATTTATTTAATGCTATTGTAACTCGTCTGAAAGAAAATGAAAACAGTAAAGTTTTTTTTTTTTAACCTCATGATTCAATTTTGTGCTGTTTGTTTTAATGTAATATTTGTCTCCTTTATTTTTGTACCAACTTGTTCTGCTAAGTCTCTTACGATATACTATATAAAAGTCAAAATATGTATGTATGTATGTGTTGATCATAGGCTCCTTCATAGCTTGATGAATCTGAACGAAGCTTGGTACACATACCCTTCACTATCCAAGTTCAAATACTGGCAGAGTTTCAACTCAAAAAATAAATCTTTCGGGACCAACATCCCAAAATTGTAAAAAGGCAGGACTTATGGAAAACAGGAAGTGGTTTGAACAAATCAGTTGTGGTTGTCGCTAAGATGGGAATGGAGTGGAGTTAAATTTGAATAAAGGATTTGAAATAAAACTTCAGGGTGGTAACATTTAATCCAATAATACATACTAGGTGGTTGGAGTCCCGGTCAGGCCTTCCATTGGTGTACACTGGGCAGAACTGTGACCAGGGTAGGTTACATGTTACAGGTCCAAAGGGAGAGTTCATGAACTGTCACAGATTCCATACCAGACATGCGAAACTTGGTACACAAACCCTTCATTACCCAACTTTAAATACGGGGGGGGGGGGTTCAACTCAAAGATCCACCTATTTTGGAGCCAGGGCCCCAAATCTGTAAAAGGGGTGGGGCTTATGGCAACTCGAGCAGCTGTGCGGTAATTAATAACTTGAAGAAATGAACATGGGCAGCTGCAGGCACTTTTGCTAGTTTATTATAACATCAATTGTTTTATATAAATTTTATATATGTCTTTCTATGGTTTGATGGGATTTCATTATAATCATTGTATGTTATTCCTTAGTTTCTACAAATTTCTACTGTATAAGAAAGTGACAATTATTTGCTATTTGCTTTATTATATATACCTATATAAGTATTCACAGCCTTTGCCATGAAGCTCAATTTGAGCTCAGGTGGATCCTGTTTCCACTGATCATCCTTGAGATGTTCCTACAACTTAATTGGAGACAGTGCATGTCAAAGCACAAACCAAACATGAAGTCAAAGGAATTGTCTGTAGACCTCCGAGACAGGATTGTCTCAAGGCACAAATCTGGGGAAGGGTACAGAAAAATATCTGCTGCTTTGAAGGTCCCAATGAGCACAGTGGCCTTCATCTGTAAATGAAAGAAGTTCGGAACCACCTGGACTCTTCCTAGAGCTGGCTGGCCGTCTAAGCTGAGCGATTGAGGGAGAAGGGTCCTAGTCAGGGAGGTGATCAAGAACCCAATGGTCACTCTGTCAGAGCTACAACATTCCTCTGTGGAGAGAGGAGAACCTTCCAGAGGGACAACCATCTCTGCAATAATCCATTAATCAGGCCTGTATGGTAGAGTGGCCAGACAGAAGCCACTCCTTAGTAAAAAGAACATGGCAGTCGCCCTGGAGTTTGCCAAAATGTACCTGAAGGACTCTCAGACCATGAGAAACAAAATTCTCTGGTCTTGCGTGAATGCCAGGCATTATTTTTGGAGGAAATTAGGCATCACCAGAACATCACCATCATGCTGTGGGGATATTTTTCAGCGGTAGGAACTGGGAGACTAGTCAGGATAGAGGGAAGATGAATGCAGCTATGTACAGAGACATCCTGGATGAAAATCTGCTCCAGAGGGCTCTTGATCTCAGACTGGGGCGATGATTCATTTTTCAGCAGCACAACGACCCTAAGCACACAGCCAAGATATGAAAGGCGTGGCTTCAGGACAACTCTGTGAATGTTCTTGAGTGGCCCAACCAGAGCTCAGACTTAAATCCGATTGAACATCTCTGGAGAGATCTGAAAATGGCTGTGCACCGAAGCTTCCCATCCAACCTGATTGAGAGGTGCTGCAAAGAGGAATGGGCAAAACTGCCCAAAGATAGGTGTGCCAAGCTTGTGGCATCATATTCAAAGAATTGAGGCTGTAATTGCTGCCAAAGGTGCATCAACAAAGTATTGAGCAAAGGCTGTGAATACTTATGTACATGTGATTTCTTTTTTTTTTTTTTTATGAATTTCCCAAAAACTTTTTCATGTTGTCATTATGGGGTATTGTGTGTAGAATTTTGAGGGGAAAAATGAATTTAATTCTTTCTGGAATAAGGCTGTAACATAACAAAATGTGGAAAAAGTGAAGCGTTGTGAATACTTTCCGGATGAACTGTAGAATGAGTATGCGCGTTCTTGAAAGACTGCACGTACTTCAAGAAGTAGAAAGAGGTGTGCCACGGCAGCCGCTGAGGAATTAAGAAGAGTGGGTGGGGGTAGGTATGGAAAGTAGCCTGGGAGGACGGGGTAGGGGAAAGAACATTCGTATTCTCCTTAAGAAGGAAAATGCCCTAGATTCTTAAAAAAAAAAAAAAAAAAGGGGGAGGTGGCATGGGAGGGAGCTTTTAAGATAGATGCGGATACATGTTTATCCACACATTCTTATAGCTTTCTTAAATGTGAAAATGGTTCAGTAGCTCCAAAGGGGCATTCTGGCCCAATGTAAAAACCTGTCAATAAATAAATAATGTACAATAAATTTTTTCCCCTCCAGAAAATAGTCACATGCAAGCTATCTATTGGGGTAAGTACATTATGGCTGATTTACAACCAAAAAAGAACAATTCCACCTATTTCTACACAATACTTTAAAGCTGCTTTACCTCAGATATAGGTATTAATAACGGCAATACTAATTATCAGTGCCGTTTATGTATGAAAAAGGTACCAGTACTTATCTATGAGTCATGTTTAAAGTTTGAGATAAGTCCCTCTTTGCAGCTAAATAACCAAAAAATGACCACAGTCCTTTACATGCCCAACTGTAGCTCCCCCAGTCCTTTGTGTCCCACTGTAGAGCACGCAGTCCTTTATATACCTAACTGTAGTGTCAAAACAAAAAGAGGTCCTGGCACAAGTAATCACTTGGTTAGGTTGCTGATGGGTGGCGTTACGAAGTCAGAGAGATATGGGGGGTATTGTTGAGCAGGCAACACTGTGTGTAAAAATCCAATTTCTCTTTTTTCTCATCTGTGAGAAACTGAACAATCGAGGTTGATAGGGCCTGGAAGGAGTGGGCACTTAAACAGTTAAAACTTTTTACTGTGCTTGCTCCTCCCTGCTGAGCCCTCTGTTACCATTTTTTTATTATTATTATCTTTTCTTTGGGGAGTGTATATACCACTCTCCAGGCAGAACAGACAGCTGTATTGCCGACAGCTGCGGTCTCTATGATTGCTGGGCAGCAAGGGATTTTTCTCTGGGATGACTCACAGTGCTGGCTGTGAGTCTGGTTCCCCAAATTCAGCTCAGATGGAGCAAAACAGACTACTCTGCCTATACCCAGTGCTGTTTTTCTTAGAGATCCCACCAATAGAGCAGGTGTTCTTAAATTCTATATTTGTGGTTGCCGGAGTTTCTTTTCAACCATTGCTTTGGCATGGGTTGCAAAGGCTATGGAGGTATGGACTGATCAGCCTTATTATCAGGCTGAAACTACTACTGACCTTAATGTTCTGAGAGAACAAATTAAGGAGGCTGCAGACTACCTCTGTGAAGCTGCCCAAGATTCCACAGTGGTAGTGGCTAACATTTCTGCTTCTTCTGTAGCCGCCAGGTGTGTGCTGTGGCTCCAGACAATCTTTGGAGGCGCTTCCTTTTCAGGGTTCCCTTTTATTTGGCCCTCAATTGGATAATATGATTATGGAGGCAACTGGAGGAAAAAGTAATTTTTTTTACTGTCCTCAGAGAGGAACCAAAAGATTTCAATTTCGATTCTTTTGCACTTCAGTCAGAGGCACCTTTGCTGCCAGGGGATAGTCCTTTTGGGGAAGGTCTCCTAGCTTTTCTTCCACCAGAGGGAGTGCTAGAAGAAGCAAGCAATCCTGGACTCAGCAAAAGAAGCTAAAGCCCCAGAGAAATCTTCCGCATGACGGTGTCTGTCACCTTCCATCTCCAAAGGAGGTGGGAGCCAGCTTCTCTTCTTTCGGGACAAGTGGCTGTCTTCCACGAGGACCGGTGGGTCCTGATGATTATCTCCAGTGGCTATGTCATAGACCTTCAGGAGCCCTTTCCCCACAGGTTCCTAGTTTTCCCCCTTCCTCGGGATTTGGTTGTCATAGCTCAGTTGATAAATCTTCAAGATTCCCTATTGGCTCGCACGGTCATTTTAACAGTCCCTTCTCTTAGAATAAATTGCTTCAAAAAAATGTTCTAGTTTCCAAGCTTTACATTCTATCTTAAATCTCAAAGACCTGAACACCTGCATTTGGATCTCAAGATTCTGGATGGAATCCCTCTGGTCAGTCATAGCAGGAATGGAGAAGGAAGAATATTTAGCCTTCATAGATTTAAAGGATGTGTATCTTCACGTTTCTATCTGGGAGGGTCACCAATACTTACTAAATTTTGCGATCTTGGGAAGACACTATTAGTTCCAAGCCTTGCCGTTCGGCCTAGCCACAGCTTTCAGAGTCTTTACAAAGATCATGGCGAAGATATCAACTCTTTTAAGCTCTCAAGGTATCACAATCATTCTTATGGATTGATTCTCAAATTTGCACCTGGGCCAACGGATGGTGTTTTTAGGAATGATCTTCGACACATGTCGGCAATCCTTGTTCCTTCCCCAAGCCAAAGTTGCTTCAGGACTTGGTCAGTAGGGTCCTGGCAGTTCATTCACCTTCAGTCATTCTCTGCATGCATCTGACGGGAACTCTCACATCATCCTACAAGACTGTATAGTATGGCATGCTCGCATTTTACAGTGGAACCTCATGACAGGGTTGGTCAGGTTCCCACTTGCACCTTCAGAGTCAGTTCATCGTTCTGTCCTCCAAGACCTGCCAGACCCTCTGGTGGTGGCTCCTTACTCAGAACCTGTTGGTGGGCAGATCCTTTGCTCCAGTCGAATGGACAATCTTAACTACAGATGCCACCCTGGACTGTTTATCGGTTATCCAGGGTCTATGGACCAGAAGGGAATCTCTCCTGCCTATGAATGTTCTAGAAATGAGGACCATTTGCAGTGCTCTTCAGGAGGCCCTGCCTTGGATCTGGGGAAATCTGGTGAGGGTGCAGTCTGACAATGCCACAACTATAGCGTATGTCAATCATCACGGAGGCATCAAAAGCACCCTAGCAATGAGAGAAGCAGTGTGCATCCTGTTCTGGGCCAAGAGGCACCTGATAGCAATTTCAGCCATTTTCATCACAGGGATAGAGGCCAACTTCTTAGGTCACAAAACTCTTTATCCAGGAGAATGGGCCCTAAATCAGCGTGTGTTCTCTCAGATAGTCCAGAGATATGGGGTCTTCCGGATCTATATCTCATGGCGTCCTGTCACAACAAGAAGGTAAAATTTCATAGCTAAGACAAGGGATCCGCTAGGAGTAGGAGTAGATTCACTTACTGCACCGTGGATCTTCAATCTGGATTACCTGTCGTCGTCGTCCCCCCCCCCCTCACTCTAATTCATCAAGTGCTCAAATAAGTGAAAGCAGAAGGCTATCCAGTAATTCTAAATAGCACCATATTGGTCCATACTGAGTGTGGAGGCTGGCGCCTTTCTTTATCAGAAGATCTACTCGAACAGGATTACCAGAACCTTCCTCGTCTTCCTCGACTTCTTAGGTCATGAAACTCTTTATCCAGGAGAATGGGCCCTAAATCAGCGAGTGTTCTCTCAGATAGTCCAGAGATATGGTGTCTTCCGGATCTAGATCTCATGGCATCCTGTCACAACAAGAAGGTAAAATTTCATAGCCAAGACAAGGGATCCGGTAGGAGTAGATTCACTTACTGCACCGTGGATCTTCAATCTGGATTACCTGTCATCGTCCCCCCCTCACTCTAATTCATCAAGTGCTCAAATAAGTGAAAGCAGAAGACTATCCAGTAATTCTAAATAGCACCATATTGGTCCATACTGAGTCTGGAGGCTGGCGTCTTTCTTTATCAGAAGATCTACTCGAACAGGATTACCAGAACCTTCCTCGTCTGGCTTTAAAGGCGTGGCTGTGGAAACCAACCCCCTAGCAGCTATAGTGTTTTAATCTGGTGTAATTAAGACCATGATGAGGGCTCATAAGCTTTTCTGTGTCCCATTATCACATAATCTAGTGAAAGTACATTCGGTGGTGTGAGGCAAGACAAGCCCACATCTCAAGATTTAGCTTGCCTCGTCTCCTCAAGTTCCTTCAGGTAGGTCTGTATTCCGGGTTGAAACTGTGTTTCCTAAATGTCCAGATCTTTGTTTTGTCCCTCTATTTTCAGAAAAAGCTGCCAACCTGTCCTGAGATCCAGATTTTCCTACAGGGAGTTCTGCAGAATCAGCCCCCCTATGTGGTTTCAGTTTCTCTGTGGGACTTAAACTTAATCTATTCAGCATTTCAGAAGGAACCTTTTTTTAACCCTGATCATCAGACCTTAAGTATCATTCCTGGAATGTCTTTTTGCTCGTGACTGCGAGTTTCACAGTTGGGGGTCCTTTCCTGTAAGCCCCCTTAATTTTCTCCCAGGATAGGGTGGCAATGTGGACTTTTCCTTCTTTCAAGCCTAAGGTGGTATCAAAACTCAACCAAAATCAGGAAATTGTCATCCTTTTTTCCAATTCCGCTGATAGGCAAAGCCTTCCTGAAAATTTGGATGTTGGAAAAACCCTAAAGACTTATATTGAAAGAACATCTGGTTTTCGCAAGACACTCTCTTCTTGTCCTATATCAGTTTTGGCTAACCTGTGGCACTCCCAGCATGCCTCAACTGCAAAAAACATAGCGGATACCTGGCAAAACATGCTAGGAATTGTAGTTTCCCAACACCTGGAGTGCCACAAGTTAGCCAGCACTGTCCTATATGATGCTGAAAAAGAGGTGGCCAGCTTCTAAGCAGTCTATTTCTCACTAAATCAGGTCCACAATCACTAAGGAAATTTTTTGTAGCAGTCAGATTCCGCACACTCTACCAAGATGGTGAGTACTTCCTACGAAGCAAGTTAGGGTATGTCAGCGGAACAGCTGTGCCGGGCGGAAAGTTGGTCCTCAGTCCACACCTTTACCAAATTTCATTTGCTTACATCTTGAGATGCCGAATTTCGTATAATGGTTCTCCGTTCCGCTTTGCCTTAGTGCTCCCTCCCTTAGGTACGTCTTTAGAACGTCCTCATTGCTCAGTGTCCCCCAGATAAAAAGAAAGAGACAAGATGATTCTGGTACTTACCAGTAAATCCCTTGCTCTGATTCTTTCCTTTTGGCTTTTTAAATAATTACAAGCTTAGCAGGGGTTGCAGGTAGGAGGAGCGAGCACAGTAAAAAGATTCAACTTTTTAAGTGCCCACTCATTCCAGGCCCTATCAACCCCCATTATTCAGTGTCCGTCAGATGGAAACTGACTGAAATCAGTAGGTATCAAAAAAATGTTTTCTGGGGGAAATATGGAAATATATGTGAGAAGTATATGGAAACGACTGACTTGCTTTATGAGTTATCTGAAGAGGGAGCATCAATCTGTGATAGGTGCTTTCTTTTCAGATACATTATCCAACAGCGGTCAGGATTTTTAAGGGCCTATGAGGTTTCATACATTTGGCCCATCAAGGCAGAATTTAATAGATTTTACACAGCTGCCTTATATTCATTAGTGGAAGAAAAGGATCATTATTGAGACTTTGGTGTACGTTACCTATATAAATATTTGTATGGTACTCTCATTTTTTTACTCTATTTTGCTCTACATTGTTGTTATAAAGAGAAATAGTTAATTCTCACATATACTTCCATATAACCACTAGACTTTTTCACATGCTTAGCAGCACTACATGTTCACTAATACCCCATATTTGTCTTGTTATTTATATACAAAGGTACTGGACTTTCAGTCACAGTTTTAACGAAATTTGCCCTATTGCTTTTTCATGTCGTTATGGAGTGCCTGCTAATAATTTTGATGTGCCCACACATGCTTAATGTTTTTCCATTTCTGGAAGAATAGAGTAGGTGATTAGAATGGAGAAATCCGAAATTCACATGGAGTTTTTTGGTTTTTTTTTAAGTTTTGAAGTTCATGAAACAGACGCTTTGTGATACATGAAACACATACTTAGCCATAACCTGCTTTTTAAAATATATTCATTTCAAAGAAATTAGTTTTGGAATTTCTGTATAAAATCCTTAGCTATCCATCAAAGACCATTTAAAATTCTTGTTGTTTCTATGGTAAATCACATTTCTCATTCAGTCTACGTTGCTAATGTTTATTTAATCCTCAAGCTTTCAATCACAGATATGTAATGTGCATGATGTTAGTGGTTGTTTACATATTTTATCAGATTATTTAACATTTTTATCATTATACACATAATGAATTATATATTAAACCCACAGTTTGCAGAGCATGTTTCTATAGAATATAAGTTTAAACTTTAATTCCGTTCTTATTGCTTTGTACATATGCAAATATTATGGGTGAAAACCCTAAAATGAAAAATATTATTCCAGTTATGTGAATGTCCTGTTACCATGTAAACCATAAACATTGTGTTGTGTTTTTTTTAAACTCCATTTCTAAATATAATTTATTTTAAAGAATGCCCTGTTAAAAATGTAAACAATAAAACAAACTTCTCAGTTTCATACAAAAAAATCAATAACATTATAATATCCCTATAAACCATAAAACCCTAAAATGTTCTCTAAGCAGCTATTACAATGTGGACAGCTAAGCATTGGATTATTTGGGCGCTTTACACATGGTTTTTTTTATTTGCTGTCTGCTGCTTGGCTTGTCTTGTTAACTTTTATTTTAGGGATTACAGCCAGTGCTTTCAACTATGGTCTGGGATGAGGTCAACTGAAGGACATTCCAAAAGAAGCCACTTTGCTAATCATGACTATGCCTCAGGCACAGCCAAAGAGCCCA
>WWET01000624.1:205620-217045 GCA_011038615.1 Limnodynastes dumerilii
ATATACTAGACACTTTTACACATTATTCTTCTCTGTTTTATTTAGATTTGTTTTTAGCTTTTTTGTTTTTTTACAACATTTTGTGTGCTTAATATAATAAAAAGCATACAAACTGCTTCCTAGGAGATGTGTATTATAATGAAGAAAGATAGCAAGCAGGAAGATGCTAAATCTTGCTACATAATTCCCAGACCCATTATTTTTTAATTGTTATGGGCTGATTCAGAGATGCACTTCCACCTTTTTTTAGGTGCAGGTGTAGACCTGAGCAATACCATGTTGAATTGCAAGGGGAGGCAGCTTTAAATTGTAAACCAGAAATAAAATTAGGAGGTGAAGTTTCTTAGCTCAACTCTGTTTTATAAAATAAAAATAAAACTATGCAGTATTTTCGTTCTATGTGTAAAAGTAATGTATTTTACCTGCATGCAATTTTTTTTTAATTAATTAACACTCCTTACTTTGAAAAATGGTTTAGCAGAGCTGTACACTTCCACCTAAAAAAAGGTGTAAGTGCATCTCTGAATCAGCCCCAATGTTTTCTCTATTATTATCATGAGTCCTATGTAATAATGAATAACTTTCTCTATTTTAAGTTTGACATTGGTAATGTGGATTTTGCCAAATCTTTCGTTAGAAAAACCAAGGTCAAAACCTAAAACATTTTATAAGTGTTAAGAGTTTCTTCATTATTCTGTGTCATTGATATAAAAATGATATAAAACACTCACAAGCAAATGAAGTCCCTGTCCAAGTCCTGCACCTGGAAGTCAGCTAGTGCTAGGTAATCTAATTTATGTCATTAGGAAAAAAAAAGCCCACTCACTGCACAAATGACTGGATAGGTCGCTCAGTGCTGGTAATACTCCCCAGAGACACTCATTGATCATGTGGGAAGTTCTCATTGTACCACATGTCAAATTAACACTTTTTGCATGATTGCTCTATTGTCTTTAACGTTTCTCTCACCACAAAAGCGGCTGTTGGAGCCTGTGTTTCCCCCACACACAATGTCCACAGTTCTGAATGAGAAACAAGGGTCTCACTGTGAGGCTACATCCAACAGCATTTTGGAAATGAGGGAGGATGGTGTGGTTGCCTAGCAGTTAGTATCACAAAATGGATGGCCTGCCTTTTCAGGCTTATGTGTTCCTAGTATATGAAAAGATTGTCTCAAAGAGAAAACAACAACAACAAAAAATCCCAACATAGCCACATAGTAAAATAAATGAACGCAAAAGGTATCTAGGGATTTGGGCTATGTGACTGATGTGAATAGAGGGCAGACTTTCAATCTCCTTTATGATTGTATTGTCTGTACTGAAACAAGTTGTCTTTAATGAAACAATTGACACTATTCTCTATTATATTTGGCTCAGTATGGCTTGTGTCATTACCCAACATGGATTCTACTTTATGAGAACTTGCTTATCCTAATCCTGAACTAAAGCCTAGACTATAAATTTAAATAAGGTTCAAATGATTATTCAGTTGCTAAACTAATGGGACACTATTACTCTGTTACATACTTGGTGTAAAATTTGCTTTCTCAGTTTTGGCTCCTTTCACTGAAAAGGTTTTTTTGGTTCCACATAGTGGCGGAACATGGACTATCCAGGCATAGTGATCCTTGTGATCAAAAGAGACAATCAGGTTCCGTGCAATTCGTCCAGGACAGTAAGGACAGTAAATCATTTGCGTCCTATAATCAGTTAAAATATAGGCAATTAAGACAGATTTAGGCACTCCTGATCCCAGTAATGATGATGATATTAGAGATGATGATCCATCCACATGCACTGAAAAGCTTGAGCCTCACAATGGTTCCAGGGGTAGATGGGGAAATGTAGACATCACAGCAAGAGGTGTTGTACTCAGCCTATGACTCTGACTTCTCACATCTGGGGGTAGATTCAGAACTAGGTACGTTGATGTATTTACGCTAGCCAGAGATGTAGAAACGCTATTTTGCATGCGCCAAATGTTACACCATGTAACTCCGAACGTACGTACCAGCCACTTATCAACAGCGTAACTATGAACGAAGGGGCATGACAGCCATATGACACCCGTAATTACGCTTCGGAGGCGGTGTGAGCCATTTAAATCGTACAGTATGGGCGTGCTTACGTACGTGAATCCATTACGTACGTCAGTACTTACGCTGTGTAAAGTTAAGGTAGGGTTTGGCAAGCGTAAAATGCCCAAAGTACGTACGAGCGAGGGGAGTGCCTAGGGGAGTGCATAGTAAATACGCTAGCGCAAATACACTACGTGATGAAACGTAATGGGAACGTAGGTCTGGGTCTAGCCCCTGGAGTGAAAATGATGAATTCTAAATTGTGATGAGTTTTGGGGATGAAGATTTCTGTTACCCTAGAAAACCTTTATCAGGCAATGTTGCAATGTCAGTAGAATGAACTATGGACCGGAATTTCTGCTTAGCTTGCATGCAGATTTGCGATTATCTTATACGCATGGATGGCATTGCTGCGATATCCACACATCCCTGCGATTGCTTTGCTAACCCTTCAGTCATAACATGCCTTAACTTTTCCAACTTGTGTGAACGTAAAATGGCGACTATTCAGAAGTCTATATTGGTAGGCAGTGCATTGGCATGCCTACACAGTACATCATGGTACCAAGTCACGCCCAGATGTAAGTGAAACCAGACCCACCTTGTGCAAGTGTCATTGAACCTGATTCCGAACTACATATGCATGTAACTTAAGAATAGTAAGTTCCGTGATTTTGCTAACGGAAATTGCATACTTAAAATTCAGTTCTGAAATTATGTCCTTCTTTAATATATAAGAAGACTGGGAGGATCACGGAATTCAAAATTATATTTCAAGGCGTGGTTATTAACTTGCGTACTGAACTTAGGAACATATGCATGCGGATCTTAAGGTAGCTTTTCAGGTGCAGATGTTGGTAGGTTTTCATATTCTGTACTTAACTTAAGAACACATGAGTTTTGTAATTTGATGCTGCAAGCTTTCATAATTAGATTACATGCTGCACCTGTTGTTAATTAAACCAACACTTAGAGGTTAATAAACAATTCAGTATGAATGATATTTCTCTGAGACAAGGTAAAATGTTTTGATACATGTTTGTGTATTTATGTTATCTGTGAGTTTTGTCTAGTTTATTAATATTTATTATTAGTTTAATATGTTTGACTGTCTACAGATTTTGTAAGGTTTACTTTGTTAACATTTTAACACAAATGTCAATATATGTAAAATAAAAAATAATTTTTTTTTAAATATTTGTAAAGTTAAACTTAGTAAGTAAAATAAAATAAATTTATTAACAAACATAAAAATGAGTGGTTTTTTTTTTTAGATATAGTATATCTGACACTACACAGATAGACATCAAGTTAGTGTCTTACAGCACGCATTTAATTTATCACAATATTACACACACTTTAGTCAGTATATTAAAACCAAAAAAAAAATATACATTAATTGGTCACATCATAATGTAAGTTATGAAATTTAAAAACATTTAAATAATAATGGTAACATAATAATAATAATAATAATTGCACATTTACCTGTAAAGTTTAAAACTTTCTACAAATATTACATGTAGTGTTCACAATCATTTAGTTACTTGATTAAATAGCAATAATAGACAGCTCAGCATCATGTGCAAATTACAAACGCAACATAAGCGCGCAATGTCAGTACCAAACTTACGCACAAAAAATGTGCGTGCTTAAAATATGCACGGACGCAATTTCATAATGGGTGTTTCTATTATCTTCCGTGCTCGTTTGCATTCCTTATTTCCGTACTTATGTTCCGTACGTTCTTAAGTTGTGCACGCATTTTGAACATAATTCTGAATCAAGTCCATTGTTCTTAATTCTGAATAGAGCGGAATGTGTTTTGATTGGTAACATGGATTTGTGCACACAACGCAAAACTGGAGGAAATTCATTCTGAAAGCATAAGGGGGAAATTGGGCGTTAGGATCCAGTGCTGATGTTATTTAGTGGTAAATTTTTTTATAGCTAGAATACTAAATTATACACTCGCTACAGTTTACATTACACTATATATAGAAGTGTAGAGTACTTATTTTGTGTGCTCTGCATTCATTAAAGACAAGACCTGTTCCTAAAAGTAGTCTTTTCAATACTTTGGAAGCCTCTCCTGTAACAAATAACTTAATCTTTTAGTTGTATCAAAGCAATGCTACAGATCTACAGTGTCAGAGGTTAATCCTATACATTCTAATGTCCACAGTCTGATCCCGCAGTCACATCTAATAGGTTTTACTGTAGCATGTCACTATGGAGATTCCATCTGTCATTCTGATCACTTCATTTGCAGGTGTCTGTTACGTTACTCCATGAAATAAAAATCTATTATTTTATGATTACATGAAACGATATAAATGAAATAGTGATTCAAGCCTCACCTTTAACGGCAGCCTCACAATAGCCTATTCATCAGTGAAGGCAGTCAGGATGATAGCTACTATAATTAAACAGTTTAACAGGAGGGAGAGCTGACATTGCATCCTCCTCATCACTTACATTTATTACCACAAACATTTATCTAAGGACTTGTCCACACAAGAATGCCACAAGCAGGAAATCGGCTATGTGATTAGTACATCATAGAGGTATTGGTTACTACATTGTAACATGCAGTTGTGTACAATTCTGTTCTGAGAGTTAGCAATGTAAACTAACCTTGGTTCTTGGGCATGTTTTGTAGAATTTGCAGACCAGCACTTACAATACAACAGACTAAATGACATATGTATGTTTACACAAATATTATAAATCAGCCAAAACATGAAAACCACTGTTGATTATCTTATGTTCTGGCATTCATGTGGCTGCTACTTTGACTTGTGTCATCTACCTAAACATCATGGCATCATGGCAACAGTATTTCCTGATGGCCATGGCCTCTTTCAGCAGGTTAATGCGCCCTGCCACACTGCAAAAATCTTCAGAAATGGTTTGAGGAACATGACCAAAAGTTCAAGGTGTTGCCTTGGCACTTAGACCCAATCAAACATGGTGGAATCTGCTGGAGAGCCTAAGGGCCGGACACAGACCTTGCACGCTTTATGTATGTACGTGGGTCTGAAAGTCCACAGGGAAGAGGGAAGTGCATGCCACTGTCACTTCCCTCTCTCCTGCAGAGTCCTGGACACAGGTACGTTAGAAGTTATTTGTAGGGGACTTAGGCAAGACACTTGTGTAAGTCCCCTGACTGACTTAATTCTGGATCTGGCCCTAAGCCATGAAGGCACCACCTTGCAACGTAGTACTTAAATTATATTCTGCTCTTCTGCTAACGTCTTGGTGTCAAATACCACAGGACACCTTTAGAGGTCTTTTGGATGGGGCCTACACAATATTAGGCAGGTGGTTTTTATGTTTTGGCACAGTGAATGTTACGCATTATCACAAAAGATTGTGATAACCTGCAAAAACTATTAGTGGTACAAGGGAATGAATCTACTATGCAGGCAAATGTTCTAAACTTGACAAATACTTTTCTCTTCATATTATTATTATTATTGGTAGTAGTAGTTGTTGTTGTAGTAATAGTATTCAAAGTTGATAACTCCTGCAGACTTCCTTATGCTACGCATGCACAGTATCATTTTATCAGCAACGTAGCACAGCCGACCAATGCTGCCCTCCGTGCGAATCAGTGCCCCCCAGCACAGGGGATGTGCCCATACATAGGAGATACGAATGGGGGGTGGGCAGCGGCATGCAAATCATACAGTAAGGGCTTGGCTAAGCTCTTTTATGTATGATGCGGTATTCCGCATGTTATGGTTTCCATGCAGGATACTTAAGGTAGGGGTCCTGATGGCAGATACACAATTCGGCAGCGAAGGCTACCGTACGGGCTTCCAAGGTAAGTATGAATACGGTCCATTATTATTAATAACAGTGAGTGACTTCTCTATTTGAGAGAGTGGTAAGTGGTAAATGTGCAGCTGACCCTCTTAATGATGCATAGCCATCTATTACAGTGGAGACACTTCCATGGATTTAACCACACCCCTCACTCGTTACTTCATCAGTCCAGATGTGGAAAGTAAACATATGGATGGCAACAGAGCTATCTGGAGAAGTTTGATTTGATCCCTGCTCACAAAAACCACTGTTGAATTTGCCATTTTTGTGTTCCCTGCTCATTAGCACATTTAACCCTTTAACACATTTCTCTTTATTTATATTATAGTTACCCATAACTAATATGGTACAATACTCCCTGTGAAGTCAAAGCTGTGTAACAATAATAAGCTGTAATGTGGATGCATCCAGCTGTGTGTGATATTCTTGGTGATATAGCTATCTGACTTCTAACAGTATGGATATTTCTGAATGGTGGAGATCTGGGATGGTAGGAAAATATAAGGAATGCCTTTATTGTATATTGGTAAGATAGAGCATCTAGTCACAGACGAGAGTCTGGATAGGTCAGAATGCATAAAGATCACATTGCATACAGTTTTACCCTTTATGGAAAGTCGAATGATTCCTAAATTAAATACACAAGAAAATTAACAGAATTCTAGATCCGACTCTAACATATTTATGGCAGTTTCATTGAATACAATAATATAATATAATGTAATGTCACTGTCCAATTGCTTTTTAATGTCATATGATAGGTAAAATACAGTTTAGTAACTTTTTGGATTTGTCACCCAAGTGCTACAGTTAAATTGTTATTCATATGTAAAACACAATAGTATATATATGGCATTGTGAGTTATAATCTATTATATAGTATATTTCTATAACCTCACAGTGGTACTTGAGCCGAGTCTGTTGTGTTGTAATAAACACTTTGCGCAAGTATAAACCTTGACGTAAAATAGAGAGGATAAAATAAAGTGTAGGGGGACATTTACTAAAGTCGATTTTGCATAAATCACAGTTTCTGGCGATTTTTTTGGGGCGATTTTGAACTAGCTGCGGTTACAAAGGCAAAATCCCCATTAAATCGCCACTGTTGAAAAAAAAAAAAAAACGCTGTCTATTAAATCGCCATGGCAATTCTTAGCAAGGCAGGAGATACAAGTCTCTAATTTACTAAGGTGTGTTTTGGTAAATTGCCCAAATTTCACAAAAAAAAAGCGCAAATTACAAAAAAGGGGCATGGGAGTGTCGATTTTAACAAAATCCTACTTGGGAAAAAACGCACATAAAATCATTAAAAAAAAGTTCAAATGTTGAAAACATACTGTTACACTAAAAAAGGCATACTCAGACTATTAACCCTTAGCATGCTGCCGCATATAGAACTGAAAGGCACAACATGCCCATGTATTGGAGGTAATGTTGTGCCTTCTAATACTATATGCAGCGGCATGCGAAGAGTTAATAGCCGTATGGATTTTTAAGTGTTAAATCATGTTGAAAACATTTTTAATATGGTTTTTAATAAAAAAAAAAAAAAAAGTTTCTTTACTAAGGGGCACAGTGTGTGGTGATTTTGGAAGATAATTTGCTGCGATTTAAAGCTTAATCAAGGCAAATTAACCCTTCCAAAAATCCCTTCACATCGCTGTTGATTATAAATCACCTGCTCAAAACACCCCTTGGTAAATTGCACTCAAAATTGCACCTTAGTAAATTTACCCCTAGTACTCATAACACAATAAGTTATAAGTTGCATATGAACAGTAAATTTAATAAGGAAAATATTACCAAACAGGTTCTGCCTATGGTAATAACTAACAATAACAGAAACAGAACAAATGTTTATTCACTTATTTAGATTATACAGAAAACTTCACAATAATTAAAATAAACAAAGCTCTCATTAAAATGTAGTGATGGTTTAAAGTCAGAACAAGGGGGCTCTCACTACATAGTGAATACAATACATGTTTCTAAAGAGACGCTTTCTGCACAGAGAATAAAAGGCAGACCATGGGGTTCTGAACATAAACACACAAATGGTACAAATGAAGACAGTGGCCTGGAAATTTAATTCTACAAACTCACGTGCCTTGCTGCAAACACAGAGGGGTCTTTGCAGGTGCCCTGTGTTGTGGTGAGGTCATACAATCAGCTTATTAGAATCCAACTCTGGTCACTGAATGTAAAAGATCAAAAGCAGTCACCCAGTGACAGAAGGAGAGACAATCATGTATGCTTCATCTTTGTGTCCTGCTACTAAATTGTATACAGCGCAATGCACATTGTGCAATTCCTATCTTTGATTCCAAATAGGAAATGATTGATTTAGCATACAAGCTGCCAATCTGCATTCTTACCCATTCTAGGAAAAATAGTCATTTGCTGCCCTTTTGTAATAAAGACAGATGAAATCAGTCTTTGGCTGTCTCTATTTCCAAATGACAGCAAATTACTATTTTTTCTTAGAACGGGTAAGTATGCCGACGGGGACACCCACCGCTTTATACATTAGGTGTTTTTTCTGATATTTATCTTTTGCATCTTCAATTATACATGGGGCATCTAAGTCCAGCAAACCACATTTACTAGTGTCATAGGGCCTGATCCAGACCTACGCCGGCTGCTGTTTTTATGGCGGGCATAAGCGTAAGATCAGCTATTTTGCTTATCTGCGCATGTGCACGGCAGATGTTGCTGAGCGTAGTTAGGGATTTTCCTTAGGCAGGATCGGGCGTCCTTAACTGTAGCGTAATTACGGTGGAAGGGGCGTGCCAATGTTACGAGCACCGTAACTGCGCTATAGTTAGGGAAGGTTTGCAGGGGGAGGCAGGGAAATTAGGCAGGAAGGGCAGGGTTAGTAGATTACAAACCGCAGGACGGGGGGATTGTCAGGGGGAGTGCATTGAGGTTACGCTGTGCGTTAGTACGCACAGGGCTTCTTCGTAGGTCTGGATCAGGCCCATAGAAACTAGCTGCAAATAATTTACTGTGGAGAAGTTCTTATTGCAAACTTCCCATTAGGATTGCATCCTCTAAGGAAAGCATTCCCTTTCCTTATACTGTGGTCTGACACCAGCATGACCTGATACAAGCCCAGAGAGTTAACCTGTAAGAAGTTAACGTGGCCAATTTTTTAGGAGCTATTACAATTCGGTCTGTTGACTGAATTGATGAAATAATGTGAGTGTATTGAGCTGCTTTTATTGGTATAATTACTGGTAAGTAAAAGGAAGGAGAAGAATGACACTGAGTTTAGACGACCTCAGGTGAATTTGTTAAGGGGTCCTGTACTGTTGTTTTTCGGTATGTAGTCCAGAAAGCTTGTTTTGTTACTCACAGGATGTCAAAAGTCATTACAATAATAAAATACTAGATTGTTGTATAACAGTTTGAACAACTTTACTATTGTCTAGCTAATTTACAATTACGAATATTGTAGAACTGAGTTTTGTGCTAAAAAGGTTACAAAATAATAACTATAAAAGACAAACGGCAGAGCATCCAGCCAGGCACACCTTAATGAAATAATGACACAGAGACATTTGCTGTGATTAAAAAGGGCACATGGTTTATTAAATTGAGGCCAAATTAGAATTGATGACTGTAACAATTTGTCATCCAGCAGTAAATAGGTGCCCCAAATAGCAGATAGGGGGGTTCAGCACGTTCCCCTCAACAAACCTCCATAGGTCAACTCTTTTTACCTTGGCGCCCTCTCAAAACTGGTCTTCCAGCAAGAACACTAAGAACAATTAATCCCCTTCATAACTGCGCACCCCACCACCTGGAAGGGGGCAGATCCTAAGGACCCAACTGCTAGGGGTATGATGTCCTTGCATCAATCCCGGGTTGTGTTGGTTGGCAGACCGGTTCCCCCCCTTTTCCCCCCAAATTCCCCCATGCGCCAACACCCCACTGCTACCACCCAACCATGCACTGCCTGAAAAGGAAAAAAATTCAGAGCAAAGATTAAACATAAACATACCAAAACTCTAAGGGAGAGAGGGAGATTC
This sequence comes from Limnodynastes dumerilii, assembly GCA_011038615.1. Lineage (NCBI taxonomy): Eukaryota > Metazoa > Chordata > Amphibia > Anura > Limnodynastidae > Limnodynastes > Limnodynastes dumerilii. Next base: position 215,563 of record WWET01000624.1, read on the forward strand.
TGCAGTAAAGAGACTGGACATCCTGTCCACTAGCCTTTAAGCAACCTCTGTTTAGCCCACCCCCTCCCCTCTAACCCACCATCCCTTCACTTAACAATACTACTTAAAATAACTAAACAGCATAACTATTACTCCTGTCCTTCTGATGTCTGGTGGGGCACCTGTCTACTGTTTCTGTCCCTGTAGCCCTATGAGGGCCCAGGTTCTTTTAAAGCAATCAACACTATACCCAAATTTGCTGAACTTTTTATGGGATGCACCAACTTTGCAGGATGACTTTCCACCAACTTCCCTCTAGCCTCTGAACCCTTAAAAACTCCTGTAAAACGCTTAGCAAATTCCTTCTTTAATATCTTCTACCATATTAAAAACATTTTTACTGGCCCTTAGTCCAAATACTGACACCACTGTTTTGTGTTATGATTGGTAATTATTCTAAAGCAATGCCTGATATGCTGGTGCTATATAAGAACTTGTTAGTTGATAAATAAATAATGGATGGCCTAACAAACACTACATGGGTGAATTAACTGTCCCACAAATAGCCCGTAGACAATGCAGTATATTCAAATTCAGTTGACAATACAGAGACAGCAGTTTGTCAACTAAAGGAAATGATACAAGAGATCGGACCCGATCCAGTCTTCCGTGTAGCAGAGGACAGGCCACTCTCCTTGCTTGTGAGGGGATACACTCTCTGACACCAACTTTAAAACTTCTACCAGTCTTTTTTTTTTTTTATTCTAAAATGGCTCCCTATTCGAAATAGAGCCGGAAATAAGCTTTTGTCTGTTTTTATTTCTGAAAGCAGCCCATCGAGACAGCTGAAAGTCCCTTTCAGAAATTAATCTGAAACAGATCAATAAAACAGAACTTAAATGGATATACCTACTGAAAACCCTCCAGCCAAAGAGCCTTAACATAGATATGGACATCCAGCTTATTCTAGACTAATATGGACATCCAGCCTATTCTAGACTAACTCCCATTGTCAGAATGCACACCACCTAAAATATAAGGTTTTTATTAACGCAATCAATGTAACACTTTAGCCAGCGAGTTTACCCTGGAATATAAGACCCAATTTATTCGACAATATTTATTGATTTATGCCAATATAAAACATGCATACATGATATAATGTATTGAAACTACATTAACACATTCACCACTATCTATGGGCTGGATCCAGACCTTGTTAAGTGCATTAACTTAGTTACACCTGGGCTAAACCATGTTGAATTCAGGGGGAGTCAAGTTAATTGTATACTTTGCATGCAGGGATATATCTTTAAATTGCTTACTGCACACAGATACTGACCAGCTTTACTATCCATGATATAATGTAACTACATTAACACATTCACCACTATCTATGGGCTGGATCCAGACCTTGTTAAGTGCATTAACTTAGTTACACCTGGGCTAAACCATGTTGAATTCAGGGGGAGTCAAGTCAAGTGTATACTTTGCATGCAATGCA
>WWET01000624.1:218711-238573 GCA_011038615.1 Limnodynastes dumerilii
GCGTAGTAGCTATTGTACGTAATCTGCGTATCATTTCGATACGTAGATTGCATATATGCGGTCTTTTAGACTGCATATACGCAATCTACGTATCGAAATGATACGCAGTAGCTATTGTTCATTGAATTACGGCCGTCTATGGAAGACGGACGTAGTTCTGGATCTACCCCTTTGTGCATATACCATAGAAGGGGAGGGTTGGGGTAAGGCTGCGGGTTGGGGGTCTTAGGGTTAGGCTATAAAGAAGGGAGTATTAGGGTCATGCTGCGGGGAAGGGAGAGTTAGGGTTAGGGTAATGGAAGGGGAGGGTTAGGGTTAGAATTAGGAGAAGGTTTGGGGTAGTTTTTAGTTTTACCTTTGGGAGCACCGTGTTTGGTGCTCCGGGGATCAATTGTTTTGCCTCATCGAGGTATAAGCAATCGATATCCCAGCCAGTTCAAAACTGGCTGGGAGAGAATGGCCCTATCGAAATAGGGCCCTTCTTAGCGGAGACCCACACCCATTTACTTAATATGGGGACGGCACAGAAGTCTAATATTACAGAGCGTGCTTAGCACACCCTCATTATACTGTTTATATCACTCATCCTGCCCATTAGCAGAAGTCTGCATCCAGGTCTGTACTAGAGGAACAGTGAACGCACTTGCACACTCGCAGAATGGCTGCGTTTTACTCACGGAGAGTGAAAACCCTCTCATTGCAAAAATCTGGATCCAGTTCATCATGTGATAGTTACCTTTCCTTCACCAAATAGGCTTACAGTATATTGCTCTTGTCACTATTTTCTATACTATAATCTAGAAAAAACAGAACAAAATACTTTGCTGCGTTAACCACAGGGAGCAAGGTTTCCATCATTACTGCTTGGGCTAACTTAACATTGTGCCCTTTTAGAGTTGTGATATTGTTTGATGTGTAATTCCCATAGAAAATGTGTGATAAATTGAACCCAAATGAGCAGATATGTAAAGCAAGATAATGCCTTTTTCTGGCTTAAAATCAGATGTTAGAAGGTTTTGTAAAGTTTAGTCAAACAGGCTCAATGATTTCTAACTTGAAGGCACATTACAGAAAGGAGACCCCAGTGGTCTGTGACCTTGCTTTCATCAACATGCTGTTGCCCCCGATTCTTCAAAGTGCAGCTTAAGGGATCTGAGGCTTCTGTGTGGGCTGTGTGGAAGCATGCAGCCTCATATCTGCATCCCTGGTGAAGTTTTTCATTAACTGTCTTTTCTCACAGCTCCAAGCATTGTGATCCTTACTCTGTGGGTGACAGCTACCTCACTACTTGTCTGATTCAACAAATCAAAGTTAAATGAATTAAGTTTTTATGCGTTGGACTAAGTGCTATTACAAAAAAAAAAAATGTAAGGTAAAGCTTACAAAGGCCACTAACTTAGACCTCAGTTTTTCAGCCTGGCTTGTTGTACCTAGCTGTGTACTATAAAATGGAATATTTACACACTGTTTTAAAATAGTTATTTGTACGACCAAATATGTAATAACTGTGGGTTCTGTTTTGCATTTAGGAGATGGCTATTGATGGTGTCTGCAGGAAGGTGAGGATGCTCTTATGTTGTTAGAAATGGAAGTTAGAACTGGTATACGGATAACGAGTAATAGCAGACTTATTGCATCTTGTAAGCAATAATAATCCTCATGCAATAAGTCTGCTACTACTCTTTATATGCATACCTGTGTGTAATGTAGTGTTCATTGGCCATTTAACTTTTTTTCTGCTTAAAGAATAATGTTTATGGACACTTGGAATTACTCCCGTGTCTCTTTATGATGTCTAGCTGCATGTGTCTAACTGATTGATCTGCTGATACTTTGTTATAACTGAACATTTGCTGATTAAGAGCATATTTTTGATACCTTCACATCCATGGACATTCATTTTTGAATTATTGGTGTTTATTTCATTTACGGACACCCCTAACCAGAATCATTGTATTGATCAGTGGTGGTGTTAAGTGTTGCAGCTGAGACTACATGAGATTGAACACTAATATTGGTGTTTCTATGAATAAAGTTGGCCACACACTAGAGCGATTATTGCCCCAATCCTACAATTATCACGGATCGGGCCAAAAATAGTGTGTGGTACAGACGGATTTGTAAAACCTCAGATTATCGTCCCAAACAAGCTCTGGGACGATAATCTGATCGAAGGGAATTCGCGATTGATTATCGTCCCAAGAGGACGATATCTTGTAGTGTGTGGGCAAGTCTGATTATTGGACCTTGTACCTCCACCTCCTGACTGTAGTTTCCCTGTCTGTCTGACAGACTGGGAAACTGCAACCAGGAGGTGGAGGTGCCACACACTACTGTAAATTAGCTGCAAAACATCTCACACTGACAGCTGACAGTGTGAGAGGTTCTGCACAGAGAGGACACAGCGCTGTAGAACCTCTCACAGTCTTTAAAATTTCATTCAAAAATATTTTTTTTTCAGTCAGCCAATAGGCTGGCTGCATGGGACTCCTGTCAATATTGACAGGAGTCCCAACCAATAAGAGTGAAACTGCAGCTAGCCAATAGGCTAGCTGTATGATCTCATTCAGAATGTATTGCTCCCAGCCTCTACTGTGTGTGGCACCAATATTGAGACCTTTCCCTAGCGGAAAATCGTCCCAAATATCGCCAACCACATGCTGGGAGCGATAATCCCTCTAGTGTATGGCCAGCTTAACACACTGGTAGCAAACTCCAGCATGGAATTTTAATATGTTTTTTGTTGTTTATTTCATGGTTGAAACTTTGTTTAATTCCTGACCACAGCAATGTCACAATATAGAGTGACTGAATATCATTGTTTAGTGCTGACCTTGGCCTTGTGCCTATTTTGTTTTAAATAACCCTTCTTTTTGCCGTGCAACCCTAGTTGATTCAGTACCTGATTGAGGTGATGCGGGTTCTCCACCCTCGTGTGGTTTTCCTAAATTTTATATATATATGTGTGTGTGTGTGTGTGTGTGTGCGTTTGTGTGTTTGTGTGTTTATCGACATTTATTGATATATATGCAGGAGAAACACAATCTGCACAATTGGATGCAGATTTAAATAGTGATATATTTACTGGTGTTGGTGCAAAAAGATCCAATATTTCAATCATCTAAATAGTAATTTTCATCAGGGAGCAGTAGGGATATGACTTTATTTCTACTGCTTTCTGATGAAATTCACCATTCTGGAGATTGCACTTTGTGACACTTATAAGGCACAATGGAACATGATTGTAACATGATTGAAACATTGGATCTTGTTCCACCAAGGCACCATTAATAAATATAGCTATTGAGCTATTTAAATCCGCATTCAAGTCTCTAGAGTGCTTTTTTACTGCAGACATTACTACAACAACTGAAGCAGCACTAAGAGCAAGTACAACTTTGTTAAAGGTGGTGACTACTGTGTGTGTATAGAAAAAACTAGAAGCCTTTATCCTGGTAATCAGTGGAGGTTACATGACAGACTGTGCCAGCAAGTTCCTGTTCCATGTGATGTGTGGGACCTATTAGGCACAATGGAAACATGACAGCCATCATGCTTTATAATTCCTGCCAAAATCACCTTATTTTATTAGAATTTCCTTATCACACCTAGGAGTACAGATTACTAAGACATATAATTCTCTGTATACTGTGAACTATAACCCCCTCATCAGATCGCTCACACTTGACCTAGAGAGATGGAAGCCGCACTATATTTCCTGGATAGGACGAATTAATACAGTTACAATGAACTTACTCCCACGCATATACCTATTTTAGACTCTCCCAGTGCCGGTCCCCACTCCCACAATCGCAACGCTGCAATCAGCATGTGCACGACTTATATGGGATGGGAAAAACCTAGACTGCGTAGGACGTTGTTAGCAAAATCAACCACTACTGGAGGACTGGGATTGCCACTTCTCAAAAACTATTCATTGGCGGCGCAGCTGAATCACTCGATTACCTGGCACTCTAAAACGGGTCTAAGAAATGGGTTTACATAGAAAATGCACTCTTACACACGGGGAATGTATATTATCTTCCATGAATAAAGAGGTCTGATAGGCCGGCTCAGGTATACGAGATACCCACTATTCAATTTACCCTTAAGGTTTGGGATGCAACACAAGCCAAACATGAACTCTCAACATACCCGTCACCCGTCACAAACCCCCGGGATCTAATGCACAAATGGCAGAATTGTGGACTCCAAAAGGTGTGGACCATTTTCACCACATTCTTTGTCAGTTTGCACCTCACACATTCGCATACTTCCAAGACCAATATGACCTTCCAAACACCACTTTTTACCTTTACCTACAATCCTGTAAATTTATTCAAACTCAAGCCCGATCTAAAACACTGAGAAGTCCAACCCAATTTGAGCGATGCTGGGGGCACCTGTGGACAATGAGGAATGGTCAGCTATTAAGCTTCGCATTGCTAAGGCCTCAATTAACATGGAAATTAGGGAAACCGCATATAAGCTATATACACGATGGTACCTGGTACCAACAAAATTACATTGATTTTTCCATCGGTATCTAATCTTTGCTGGAGAGGCTGCGGCGAGGTAGGCTAACTATTTCATATTTGGTGGAGCTGTCCAGTCATAGCTCAGTTTTGGAGAGACACTTTTCAATTCATACAGCAACTATTAGAGATTGTACTGAGAGATGATCCCGCTATTTTTTTGCTGCACAAACCACTTGCTCATCTTCCTAAACACATAGACAAATTTTTGATGCATTGTTGTAATGCTGCCAAGACACTGATCGCTAAACAATGGAAAATTTCCCCACCCTCCCACTTGGCCTTTGTAAACAAACTATGTGTTAACGAGAACGGTTACCAGGGCGCGGAGTCTATGCTATCAAGTGGTGTTCACCAGGGCCCCTAATGGTGGGGATGGATTAGGCAGCGCCCCAACAACAGGTCGCGACCCACAGAACTGAACTCATAGGAGACAGGAAATAGGAAAAGGCCAGACTTACACATGAGAGGGGCACAGAACCAGTCCAGGACTGGGATACAGATAGTGCAGGTTGAATAGCACTGAACCAGTACAGGACTGGAATACAGATTGTGCAGATAGAGTAGCACAGACAGACACACTGGAGATGATGTTAATCCTACAACAGTGATAGTGCAGATGACTACACAGACAGACACACTGGAGATGATGGTAATCCTACAACAGTGATAGTGCAGGTAGACTACACAGACAGACACAAGGTAATCAGCAGACAGGCAAGGCTGAGACTGATAATGCAGATAGACTGCACAGACAGACACACTGAAGATGATGGAGTAATCTACAGCAGTGATATACAGAGAGATTGCACAGACAGACACACTGGAGATGATGGTAGAATCTACAACAGTGATATGCAGATAAACTGCACAGACATACACACTGGAAAACAGCAGACAGGCAAGGCTGATAACCGACAGACAGGGAACTCACACTTAAGCACACACAACCAGGAAGGAGGACAGAAGGCAGGCAGATGAGGGAAGACTGGGCAGCAGATAGGACACAGAGGGAGACTGGAAGGCAAACACACAAAGAGCCAGTAACAGGAACCAGGTGCAGCAGGCAGGACAAACAGAGATGCTGAAGCTAGAAGCTAGAGGCTATGACCGGCAAGGAGGCAATCAGATGACAGGAATGTAAAGGGAGAGCCACATCCCCATTGGCTGCTGATTGCACACAGCCAAAACACAGCTAGAGAATCCCAGCTGCAGGTTAATTAGGCAGGATCCCTACAAGGAGGAATGCTTCAGGGGAACCAGGACTGGAGTACCCTGCTACATAGCATAGACACATTTGTCATATGCCATATGCAGCATGTAACACTGGTATATCTCATCCATGGAATATATAACTGTGTTGATGAATAACATCGTAGTGAACTTCCACAAAGTTTGGGCGCAATGGTATGATCATTTTGCAATTAATGTGCCGGGCAGCTCATGAGTGGTATTTTTATTTATTTATTTATTATTTTTTTCCTGGGATTTTTAGATTTGTATATTTAAATTCCTATAGATCTAAATTTATGTATTAGTGATACATATCCTACCCCTCCCTCCCTCCCCCTCGTCTCCGCAAGTACTCCCTCCTCCTCCCCCATTGCATGCTCCTTGTACTTTCTCTTCTCCATTATTGCAACTTTACCGGGAATCCAGATTAAGTGATGACTGTTGCATCTATGTTGTGTCTGAAGTTATGCTACATCCCATTACATGGGGAAAGATCCTCCTGTATGACAGACCACATTTACGCAGTCTATGTAACAAAAAGATATGTAGATTACGTTAAAAAAATTACTACACATGAGCAGTAGTAAAAATCGCTAAACACCTGACGTATATGTTATACGTCCGGTACTCTGCATACGGGCCTAAATGACCAATGTCTCACAGCCACAACCTTTTCCATCATTAACTATGCTAATAGCTTTCTTCTCATTACCCTAAATCCAGAGAGCTAATAATAGAAGACATAATAAAGACACTATTCCCCCAAATACTTCAATTGTTGTTCTACATCTCTGGTCACATCGGTTCAATTTCCATTCATGGCACTGCCTAGGTGAAGTTTTCCCTTAGTTTGTGAGGGTGCTCTGGTTTCCTCCCACACTGTTGAAATACACACTGGATGGAAAATAGACTCTTGTATGTTTGAGTTTGGTTAGGACTTTAAACTAAAGGCTCCATTATGCCATGGACTGATGTCAATTATTATTTTTTAATCTGCAGCTAAGCATATTTACTATTATTCCTATTGGAAGGATTTTTTTTCTTTATCGTCAGCAATGAACAATAATCACTGTAGTAATAAGTTGTCAATCTTCATACAAGACTGACTCTTCCCTTATTCTCCTTTCCAGTGCCTCTGTTGTGCAGGACTGCTGATCCTGGCAACCAATCCTTGTAAAAAAGAGTCTAAGATTCCCATGGTAAAAGATGATTTTTCTATTTCATGGTTATTCGGTTATTTACCATGGTAATCCAATAATCTATGTGAGAAAAAGCAAGTGGATTTTATTTTATGTGCCTCTGTTCCACCAGTTATATTCTCTATGAACTGTAGTCACCAATCATGAAGTATTGAACATTGAGGTCCAGATTTACTAAGCTGTGGGTTTTGAAAGAGTGGAGAATTTGCCCATAGCAACCAATCAGATTCTAGATCTTATTTAACTATTGCATTCTAGAGAATATCAGCTAGAATCTGATTGGTTGCTATGGGCAAACTCTCCACTCTGGAACTGAGTGTTCTGACAGCATCTTCATGGTGCTGTCATTGGCAATTTGGCATGGTAGTAATATTTTCAAGAGAAAAATATATGTTTAGGCGAGTGCCGGTACCTATTAACACGTATATACTTGGTTAATGAGTTGGAAAATAGATGTTATACTGCAATAAAAACACCTTTTTAACCTTTTTTTAAGGTAAATATAGTTTTTAAGTAGATTATCTTATCTCCCTCTCTTCTTAAAAACATGATACCATATAGTCCATGTGAAACAGGTTAGCAAAATTACCTGTGTACGTAAGCGGCATGTTTCTGTCAATACCAGACTAAAGCCATTTTTCAGCATTTGTCAATGTCTTTAATTGAAACAGCGTGAATTGTCCTCAGGAGATTCCCCACAGTTCCACATTACGTTCCTCGAGTTGGCAGCTGTATGGGCGCATGCTAGGCTATGTATCATTTTTCTTCAAATAACCAGTTAATTACTGGATAAAACAAGCCAGCTTTCAACCTGATTGCCCCAGATTAATGACTAGCAGCATGTTTCACTCTCTTCTACAATTTATCATGGAAAAAGACCATGTCTAATGATTTAGTTACCTGGCCTGCAGAGGCTTATTCCAGTATATGCAGCCACCAATTTGATGTAATTGCCCTTCCAAGTTCCTGACCTGGAAAAGTCTAAGTGACAGCTCCTATTAGTGAGCCCAGATTTTAACTGGCTTGCTCTCTTTCAAAGGATCACATGGTGTCTTTCTATGCCGACTTCATTAAGAAGATGTATAGAGGTTAAGTGTTACTTTGGCACATAAAAATCCCTATGCAATTTGTCATTTAATGTGGGCTTGCGGAAGCTAATATTTATTTATTCAGTTATGATGTATAAAATCATTGTTAGCAGGGAATTTGTAGCTAGGAAGATTGTGCATTGCAATTAATGTTTAATTATATCATGAAGCATCTTTATATGATTTTGCATAGGAAAAAATGTTTTTATATATATTGAAATAGAAAGTAACAGGAGTAATGTATGTGAATTAAGATAAAATGCAATCAATAGGTATGAAGAGATGTCAGAGGTGTCGACAGCGAGAATGGCCCTTTTTTGGCTTTTTTTTGTGAACCACTGTGAAATCGATTGCTTCTGCCTTGCAGCGGAAAAGATGCAGCGTTGAATAGTATGTATTAATGTAACCCCAACTCTTATCCTAATCGTTATCCTAACCCTAACCCTCCCCTTCTATTACTCTAACCCTCTCCTCCCCACAGTCTGACCCTAAGATTCCTTTTTCACAGCTTAACCCTAACACTCCCTTCCCGCAGCCTGACCCTAAGGGTCTGATTCAATTAGAAATTTGCACCGCAATAGATGGGAAAAAGATTGTGGTGCGCATTTTCCCATCTATTACGGTAGCTGATTTTTACGTGCGTCTCTATGAGATGCGAATAAAAATACAATAAAAAAAATGTGCACCGTAAAATACTCGGGTGCACGGCTAATAGGTTCAGGCGCTAAGTCTCCCCTCCACACGTCCTCACTCTATGTCTCCCCTCGCCTTCCCACAGCCTAACCCTAAGATTCTCTATGGACTGCTACTCCCCATAAACTCCCCTATAATATTCACCTATCCAGTCCGGTGTGGCGGGTCTGCGGTGGAGGTTTTAATGAAGGTAAGTATGCCAAAAAATAAATTCAGCATACTTACACATTCATGATACTAAAATATTCTAATTAGCGCTATTTTCGAAAAAAACAGACATTATTAGCTTTCTGCTGTCTCTCCACAGCGTTTTCGTGCTAGAGAATGCATCCTCTCTTTAGCTACTGCTTCAACATTCATTATTATGCTGAATTTTTCATTCTTATAATGCAATGCATTGATTTATTAGCGTTACAAGCTCGAGTGTAATGTAACATTTTCTATTCAAATAGTCTTAACCAAAATCCCTTCTTAATTAGATGTGAAGACACAGTAATCAGTGAGCAATCATTCTTGTCAATTACGGTAGCCACCGAGTGTGGAAAAACAAAGTTGTTTCTATGGAACATCTTTTGCTTTAGGCAACATTTTTCTTTGTGTCTTTGGGGCATTGCATGCCATAATTAAATGTCCCATTAAGATTTCTGTAACAGTGGGTTTACAAAACTCATTTTGGGGTTTTAAAGGTATAGGATGGTCCTCAATTTACGCACTTCTGAATGACCAGCCCAGATATTTAATACAGAAACAATATACTTTGACCATTTTCTTTAAAGGAAACCAGGAAACCAATGTATGGTTTAGAGGTACTTGGCTAAAGGACAAGAAACTTACACTTTTGACATATACTGATATTATCCTTTGGTGGTCGGCAGCTGGTTTCTACAATCTTAAAGTTTTCTCATGAGTCCCAAAGAAGCTCCAGAGGGAACATCTATCACCGCACATCTTGGAAGTACAGAGAAACAAGATACAGATGACAGAATACACCCCCTATCTGGTTAACACATGTGGTGTTATAAAGGAAAAGTGCTCATTTATCATTTTATTGTTTAACAGATATAGCAAAAAGCAATATAACTATAGGAGGATAGATAGATAGATAGATAGATAGATAGATAGATAGATAGATAGATAGACAGACAGACAGATACAAAAGAAGTCATCCCAGCACTCTTGCAATTAACCAGTAAGTAACCACAATATTTTAAATATAGAATAACATAGTTAGTTACTGGTTAATTGCTGGGTGACTTTTTATATATGTGTGTATATTTATAAATTGATTTGAACAACCTCCATTTTGTGTGTTTACATCCCCTCTCTAGTACGGAGGCAGCCTTAAGTCACTTGAGCAGAACATCGGTCTGCCTGACCACAGATCCACTCGTGGGTACCTAATCCTACCCTCTCTGTACAATTTAAATGCTTCCCCAGTCCCAGAGGGGAAGCACAGGCCCTTTCTTTGCCTGCATAATGGGGTATGTCTGGATCCGGCCCACAGTAACATAGTTGAAAAAGCACCAGTACATCAGTTCAACCTATTATAGATCTCCTGCGATTCCAATATTATAATTAAATCGATCGAGATGTAGCAACCTCTAATCTGTTTCAATTTAGAAAAATCCCTGCTGACCCAAGATGACAGTCTTATTTCTTCTTGAATCCACTATTATCCTTTATTTTAATGAATGGTCATAACTTTGGATAACCTTTCCACTAAAAATTACTTTCACCCTTTCTTATACATATCATGTGAATCTACCATCACAACCTTCCCTGGCAGTGAATGCATTATCTTGACTGCTCTTACTGTAAATATCTCCCATCCTTTGCTTGTTGTGAAACTTCCTCTCCTCTAACCTTAGTGGATGACCGAGTGTCTTGTGTATAGTCCTTGGAGTAAAAAGTTCCCATGAAAGTTCTTCGTATTGACCAGTGGCGTAAACAGCGTATGTTTTGTAGGTCACATGCCATGGGTTTTCGCTGATACCCAGCTGATGGGGGCGTCTTCAGTGCCATGGGCATGTGTCCTACGAAACCCACACCACCCACGGAGACCGGCCTGCAGGCATCTGAGCTCATACGGGAAGTTCCTGTATGAGCTGTCGTGGCAGTTACATAGAGCAGCTGATTTCAGCTGCTCTGTGTAAATGCCTCTTTAAAGACCACATGTACACAATCTACATAACAAAACGCTACGTAGATTGCGTAAAATAGTTACTAGGCATGCAAAGTAGCTAGAATCGGAAAATTAGGCACGTATGTGAAAAATTACAGGGTTATGAATCCGGTCCTCTATGACTAGAAGAACTAGAAGAAGCTGCTTGCTAGGCGAAGGGCATTCATAGCTTTGGACCGGATACAGACTGCTGCATGATTTCTGTACATGCAGGAGTCTGTCAGTATGAATGAGAGAGGGGAGTCAGCTTACGCTGCCTTAACTAAAGCGTGCAGGTCAGCGATTACGCCTCCCACACTGTGTTCATACCATGCTTCCCCCCCGCTCACCTTATCGGGCGGAGTGAAAGCACAGCCAATTCTTCTGAAATGACATTGTACGGTTTTTAGTCCCGTGCATGCTATGCGCATTAGTGTTACTATCATAACATAAACATAACATCTGGAGGGTGCATGTGCCCTCCAGTCAAAACAGGCCACTTACACACCATGCGTGCGTAAGTGGCCTGACGTCCGTAACTCTGGATCCGGTCTCTTATTAGGAATCTACACTAAGATGAGGCCAAACATTCCTGTTCTCAGGGTTATTTTATATAAGTACACCTTTCTTCTTCTTACTGTGCAGAACTTTGAAATAATTCCATACCCATGTGATGATAATGATGACGCTTGTGTCATATGAGCTCAAAATAGCAATTGAATCCTTCAATGCTGCAATTTGTTATGACATTTCACAGTGCTTTGAATGCCTGATTGAAGGTGCTTCATTGTTGAGCTCCCTGTTAGCAGTGAATGGTTAAAGTGACAAAGAAAAATACACTTAAAATAAACAACCAGCTAACTCTTCATCTGGAGAGTTTGTAACACAGGGCATGCTATAGCTGAGAGCAGTTTTAATACTCTCAACTAACTAATTGTGTTAATTGTTTGTGCAAACCCTTGAGTGTGGAGTATCTAAAAGTTTGCTCTCTTCTGCTGTATCCCAATTAGTTGTGTTCCCCACAACTTCAGGAACTGTTGTAACTGTAGCACTATCTCACAAGGACAAACATTGCCTTTATATTTTCCACTTTCGTGGAAGCCATCACATTACTGCTGCGTTGTTCCCATAGTAACACTGTCCAATCTATCTCTATTGACAATGGCTTGGAAAGCCTCCCTGAATAGGCACTGAGGTAGGTAAATGTATGCAGTCACTGGGAGCGGATCATTCTATTCTATCTTTTTGCTGCAACATTTGTTTTCAGGCTTGTCTTAGGGATGAGACACAGTGTTGCCTTTTTGTTCCATGTGCTTCCATCATGGATCGGGAGTTAATGGAAGTCTTGTCTGGGTCCAATGATGCAGAAATTTTTTGCTCTGTAAAACAAAGACATACTAGACCACCTCCGATTTTTCCCCCCCGAAAGACTGTAATTTGTGGAGCAACAAAAAAGGGCAGCAGAAGATATGGGTTATCAAGCATAGCAAGCATGTGTAGTTACCACCCTCTCACACAATCATTTGCATAAAACACAATATCTTCTTCCACATGCAGTTTGCAATTGATCCCAGTTACAGTCTTTCTCATAGATGATTCATGAGTTAATGACACTACGCTGGTTGTTATTACACAACTGTACATTGTTGTATGTTAAAATGATGCCATATTTTATTAAGAAAATGTTGTTGACATTTCAAGAGCAACAAATAATGAAAACAGAACTGACCTTATATCCCAAACAGATTCAATTATACAATAGTGTCTGGTTACTTTACAGATCAGGGTAACAGCAGCAATGGCTAAATCTAAACATTCACCAACACCAAGTGTCATATGTCTCAAATCTAGTGGCAGATTCCCCATTAGGCATCTGAGGCACATGCAAGTCCTGTGACTGGGGTGTACAATGGAGTTACCTATAGTGGGCCTGCAAAGTGTGAACATAACCTGAACACTTGAGGTGGAAGGTCTGTGCAGAGAATGAAATGTTACACAGGCATACCCTCCAACATTTTTTACTTAAAAATCGGTACACCTGGGGGGCATGTCCATGAAGGGGGTGTGGCTTGTCCAGAGAAGGGGCAGGGCTTTAATCTCTTTATTTTTCACCTTGTTATATGAGCTTACTATCAAAAATCATCATGTCACTGTGTCCCCTCAATATCCCCACTGTCTCTCCTGCCCGCCAGTATCCAAAATCATCATGTCACTGGGCCCCCTCAATATACCCAATGTCTCTCCTGCCCACCAGTATCCAAAATCATCATGTCACTGGGCCCCCTCAATATCCCCAATGTCTCTCCTGCCTCCTAATTATAAAAAAATAAATAAGAATTAAGAAAGAAAATTCTTTAGTGTAGAGAATACTTACCTGCCGCGTGCTCTTGCAGAGTAGGACTCCTCACACTGGAGCTGACGTCATCCCATCAGCGTCAGTGCACAGACAGACCAGACCGCAGCTTATCCTAGCGCCTGACACTTTCTTTCTGTTTAGACCGTAGCGGAGCAGCGGCTCCGCTGCAGTCTAAACAGAAAGAAAGTGCAAGGTGCTAAACAGACCGCAGAGGATCCTAGGTAAGTATGGGGCAGTTTTCTGGCTTACCACCGACTGTGCCATTATCGGTACAAGTCGGTACAGCCTCTTCTGCCGGTACAGACCGTTAAAAAATGGTACTGTACCGGCTAAATCAGTACAGTTGGAGGGTATGCACAGGTAGGAACTAGAGTGAAAGATTACATTCATAGGTAGGACAAATAAGATAATTCACATTAGACTTGTCCTTTATGTTGCAAATAGAGGAAAAAAATAAAGGTTGTCTGGAAACTACTTTAATGCCTTTTTTCCATTGTTATGAGGATCATAGGCCCATAATTGAATATCCTACCTGTATACCAAATGTATACCTGAATATTCTGCTATTCCTTCCTAACACAAGAGGCAATGGAATAAGCACTATGCACAGTTTACAGCAAAACAGCTGTAACCTTCTGAATGCAATACAAAAGGTATGGTAATGCTGCCTTGTGCTGGTTTGAAATGATTGTTATTTTGACTATACTTTTAGCCTTGTCACTGGAGCACCTGCACAAAGCATAACCACTGCTTCCACTACACTTTACAGTGAAGAATCCTGAATGTGTGTTTGTTTCGCTGGGGAAGTGGGTACATCTGCAGTGTGCTTGGCTGTGCTGTGCCTGTATGCCAGCTTCCATATTTGCCTTGGAAACCAGAGTTGCAGTTGTGCGCTCCTCTAAATCCCTGATAGACCTATCATTTTTTTGCATTTTCACTTTACGACACAGAAGATTTTTTCCTTTTTTGTAGTCAGGACTGGATCAGGCTTTCATATATATGTATTTATGTATTTTATTAAATAAGTATTTATCTATCTTGAATACATTATTTATTTATTTATTTATCATTCTTTTCTAAAGATCATTTATGTTTTGTCTGTTGTAATGTGACATTGTCAGACAACTATTATTATTATTATTTTTATTAATAGTATTGTTATCCTTTAACCTGGCTCTGATTCATTGCTTAAGACATGCTCATGCAGATAGGAAATCAACAATTTGTCTAAGTAGGATTCTGTTTTACATTAAATAAAGCTAAGCTAAATAACATAAAACAAAATATAATAAAAAAAAAATAAGACAACCATAAGCCAGTTTGAATTTTTTCACATTGAAACAATCTTTATTTTACAGTACAATAGCCTTAATAATAGATTAAATCTAATTCTATGTCCATATTTTTATTGTTGTTCTTATTATTTTATTATTATTATGCCTACGGAATATTAATATTACTATTTGTGTTTGTATCATCTAATGCAATCATATAATTTGCAAATGTCTGTTATCCACAGTGGTGCTATCACTGTCACTAGTCCCCTTAGGTTGAAGTTGTGTTTCTTGTTTTAGAAATTGTGTTCTCATTATTGTAAAGGCCTTGCAGATGCCTGTAAAATGTCAAACACTAGAAACCAATGCAGATCAAACATTCTAGTCCCTCTTGTGTTAAAAAAAGGTCAAATGTTAGTATTAGTGATTTCTATACTATATATGGATGTTTATTACATTCCTTTGTTACATACCTTGAGCAATGATCGGTAATTACAACCACAGACACTGTCAATAGGAAAAGCCATATTTAGCAGTAAAATTTGCTGAGAATAAAGGCAATAATATACATTTATAGAGGTCAAACAGTGATTTGGGGGTTTTCCATGGAAAATTGGTAGGCTATAAACATTTAATGATGTGTAAAATTCCTAAAGCTCAACTCCTATTGTATAACGTTAAGAGAGATAGATAAGGTCTGTGTAGGATGTCATATTTGTAATGCAATTTATGATCCATTCCTATATGTGCATCATTTAAAGCGGGATTTTATTTAAAATGCAATATTGGAAAGCCATAGACAGGTGATTCGGTTCTGAGGCATTGTATAAAGAATCAATACAATGTAATGGTGACAAGATACAGTTGGAATTTAGGCATAACAAACAAGTGAAGCCACACATTGGTTAAAACAGTTAAACCAGAAAGACCACCTGACATTTATGATGATTTTAGTTTTTTTTCCTGCTGTTCCACTTTTAGCCATAAGGTGGTACTATGTGTCATAATATTACTGCAGGATACCAATATGAAGCTGTCTATGATTGTACTGTACACTTCTAGTTTGGAAAAGTTTTAGCAAATTCATTGCTGAGTTTTCTGTGTTTTTTTACTTGAAAAATGATTTACACTGATATAATTATCTATCAGTTGTAATGGGACAAATTATATGGGAAAGTTTCCCCTCTAGATGTTTTAGTGTTAACTCATCTGGCTGAAAGAGGAGGGGGTAGACCCCAGCTTTTTTGAGAACAAACTCTGGTACCAATTCAGATTTGGCAAGTTGTTTTCTTCCTCCTCATTCAGTTGTTTTTTTAAACTTGGTAGCATGTAAACCCCTGTACTGTACACATCTGGGTTCAATCCAGATCAAACTCCCATATCAGCCAATTGATGTGCCTTAAAACTACACAGTAATCCCTCAAGAGTAAACCCTGTATATGTAATTATTCTGCAAATACACACCGGGACACACTGTATGTTTTGTATGTTCTATTTAGTGTAGGAAGAACTACAACACCACAAAGAACAACCTAGCTGGCAATGCATGGATTGCATGTTGATTGTAACATCTAGATATGTTTGCATTCCATTGGTTGGCTGGGTATGAACATGCATAATCATCATCTGATCTCTATTTCAAGTTTCCATTTGGATTTTTATATTAGCTGTGATGCTTATATTTTCTGCAATTTAAGTTAGTTCCTTCTTGTGAAAGAGAATTGGACATCCGTGTAAAGCTGGCCACTGCTTTGTAGACAATTGAGGCACATTAGAAAGGGTGCAATAGTTAAGACAAAACAAGCTCCTCTATCATTCTGCACATTGGATTGGTGCAGAAGACGCTGCTTCTGGGAGGAGCACAATTGTGCACCAAGCAGGAGGTGTTTAATTGAGTTAGTGTGTTTTTGCTGGAGCACTGCAAAATGAGACTTTAGTTTGAGAATTTAAATTGTCATGTTTTTACTTGTGAAAGACACCAGATCCTTTATCTACCGATGTAGATGACTATACTATAGGTTGAGGAATATAAAACACACAAAGTATTTGCCAGGGACCCAGATGGTGGGTATAGGCTTTGCTGCATGAGTTGTGTATGTCACAGTCCTCAGTGAGGTATTTGAGAGTAGCAACATAAATAGAGCTAGCGGCATTCAGGCAAGACCTTTGAAGCAGTGCAAGGCAGAGGCATACAAATAAAAGGAATCTTAGTCATAGTAACAGGTGCATGGAGATAAGGTAAGTCCTTTGTAGCATTGCTGGTGGCTGCATGTAGCTAAAATTTAGGAATCCAAGTCATGGTGGCAGATTCAAAGAGATCAATTAAGTCCTTGGCAGTGCAAGGTGGAAAGCACGCACATGGATGAAGAGAAAGCTGGATGCAGGGAGAGCACAAAACAAGCAGGAGCTCAAGAATATAATTACACAAGATTCAAGGAGTCAGATGATAACCCAATACTCAGGCACTGAGTAAGGGTCAGAGGATTTTTTTTAAATGGCTGATGGCCAGTGACTGATCACTTATCAGAAGGACAAATTAACATAGTCAAGCAACATTGGGCTGCAAAAGGAGCATAGAGTCTGCTGCATGACAGTGCGACAGGGCTGTGCATTGCTCCTCAACGGGGCACTTAAAGCAGAAGTTTGGTCTGCCGCTTTTATGGACTAATCTGTTGCTAGGCATCCGATCACTCTGATCGGTACTGGATCTAACTGTATCACTTTGTTCATCAGTTATAAAATTGTCAGGATCAGGTCCCTTCTTAAACCTGCAATGGAATAGCATGGAAATTTATATAAAGTGGGGATCTGGCATTATATTTCTGCTGCCACTGCCTTCGAAGCTCTAACCACAGCAGGGCCAAAGGTCTGCATCCAGTCTTTTATATTGTCTTTTTCTCTTACTCTTACAACTACATTTAAAAAAAAAACCAGACTAAACTAAGTCATGCTATAAGTTATTCTACCACTAGAGGTCACTCTAAGATCTAAGAATGTGAATAAATATGTCTAAGGCATGGCTGGCATTTTTTTTTATTAACTAGAGGCCAAAATATGGCAGCCAGGTATTTTGACAGAGTCGAATATTATTACACATGCACAAGATTGTCCATATAAAAAAGTTAAATATTTAATATTTATTATACTTAATGCAATATAATGAGATTTTATATATGTACCCACACAAATACACACACTCGCACACATAGGGTATGGGTCTCCGCTTTGAACGCCCCTTTTTCGAAAGGGCCATTCACTCAGGCATTTCCAAAGTGCCTGGGAAATTGATTGCTTCTGCCTTGCCAAGGCAAAGCAAACGATTTTCCTCAGGACAAGGAGGCAGCGGCGTATGATGAGTATTGCTCTACCCCCAACACTTTTCCTAATTCTTAACATAACCCTCTCCTTCCATTTGATTACCCTAACCCTCTCTTCCCCGCAGCCTGGCTCTAAAACTCTACTTGCAGCCTGACTCTAAGACTCCCCTCCCTGCAACCTGACTCTAAAATTAGCTTTTCATGGTCGTATTTTGCCTTGTAAAGCTAATTCTGCAAATTTTTTTGGGCCGAATTTTATCCGTACCTCTTAGAGCGCATCGCCGGCAATTGAATCAGGCCCTAAGACTTCCCTCTCCGCAGCCTGACCCTGAAAGGAGAAGTTTCACATTACCACCAAAAACCTAGGTTTGAGCTGAGATCTGGGTTTTTAGCCAAAAACTCGGATATTTGGCAGTGATGTGAAATGAAACAAATAATATCGAGTCAAGCTGGGTATACACTTTAATGGTTATACATTGTTATTATGATTACTCACAATTCTGCAGCTGATCTTTGTGCTGTCCATGCTGAAATGATTACCTGCTGGATCATTCAGTACTTAATAGTGCACTCTGAAGAAAGAAGCAGACATGAAGCATAGCCGATCGTAAAAATAAGAAACTATTAATAATCAAATCAAACGATCAGGTGCTGTTTCAGATGATTCTCCAGAATCGTGGCACAGTACACACTGGGAAGATATCTGCTGAAACTGTTGTTTAATTGTGTGATCCGCACGATTAATGGCAGAAAAAGTGTGTACCCTGGTTTGGAGTAAATACATTAGATGGTTAGTACAATTAGAGAACATTTTCATTTATAGTATTGATAACAGGAAAATAACTACAGCATATAATAGGTTCCGTGAAAAAAGTGAATGAATATACCAAAAATCAACCCTAGCTGTATTCAGAAGCATATTAACTAAATTTAGTACCTTATTAATACAGTGTTCTATTCAGGGGCATTTATCACAATATTTGTGCGCAGATTAAGGCAATAGGGTAAGGTCTTGCTCACATAATTGCACAAGAACCAGACCCGAATGCAGACATAAGTAAGCACAGTTTACAGCAAAACCATTGCACTAGCTATGTCTGGGGGGGTCACACTCCATGATCGATTTCAAGCCATTACAAGAGCAATGGGGTAGATCCAGAACTATGTGTGCCGTACGTTTATTCGCGGTGCGTATTTTAATGCGCGTAAATTCGTTACACTCCCCTCGGCACACCCCTTGCACGGACGTATTTTGTCAAGATACGCTTTCCAAACCCTACCTTAACTTTTTCCAACGTAACTGCAGTCATACGCACACGTACGTATGGGCTGAACGAATTTACGCAGCTAAGCACGCCCATACTGTACACTTTAAATACCACCCCCAGCCTTCTTCATGTATTTCAGACGTATTTTGGAGTAACGTAAAATTGGCACACCCACACTTAAGTATTTACGTGACACATACGTGAATGGCCCATACGTTCACAATTATGCTACGTTAATGTGCGTATTTTCTATGGTGCGCATGCGCAGTGCGTTCAAAACAGCAATTTTACGCCTCCGCCACGCGTAAATTCGCTTTGAATCGTTGTTCTGGATCAGGCCCAATGTTCCTTATAAAGTGGAAAATTTAATTCTTGTGTGTTGTGTAGCTGTAAGACTATTTGTATATAATTATAAATAAAGCACATGCAAAAAGTACATACATTATTTAATCGTATTTCTCCCTCAATTTTTGTAAATATTGGACCGGATCCACAGGTTCATCCGTTAGGCCACTTACGCACGCAAAGGGCCTGATCCAGAGTAACGCCCGCCGTCGCTCGGACGGCGGGCGTAAACGTAAGATCAGCTTTGCAGCCGATCTGCGCATGCTGGATCCTGGACCGGGCGTCCGTAGCAGCGCCGTAGGGGCGATGGAGGGGACGTCCTCCAGCGTCCCTATGCTCACGTTAGTGCTGGTGGGCGGGGGGAGGTAAGTAAATGAGGGTGGGGGGGCGTGC
>WWET01000624.1:241688-253256 GCA_011038615.1 Limnodynastes dumerilii
TAGATAGATAGATAGATAGATAGAGATGAGATAGATAGATAGATATGAGATAGATAGATAGATAGATATGAGATATATATTGGATAGATGGATATGGATACCTTAGAGCGCTTTAAGAACCTATGTGGCAAGTGCACTCCCATGACACTCCCCTCTGATGGACGGAATTTGGCTGCCTTCCCCATGCCATAGCTTTACCGCAGCAACTGTATGTGTGGAAGTGTCTTACCCAGCCCATATTGTACAAATGAAATGCCTGCCCCCACTTACATTACGTTTTCTCTCACGTACGTAGTATTGTCACGCTCTATCATACGGAGTTATGCACATGTGGTAATTGACTTTGTACATAGTGAGATCTGATGTGTAACATCTGCTGCGCACATGCACAGATTGCTATAAAACGGCAACTTATACACGACATGCGTTTGCTTCCGAATGTTATTAACTCTGAATATGGCCCAGAGTGTGCAAAGATATGTTGTGATATCAGATATACACCTCAGTCCCAATGACTACAGTCTCATAATTAGAGACAACAAACTTCACAATTGGTCCTATCTACTATACATTGCTTTTCTCCACTTCATTATCAGATACTTACTAGATATTTACACTCAGTCGTCACACACTATTCAGCATGCTATCCTGTAAGAGTCTGCCTTTTCAGCCATGTGCATTTTACTACATGGATCTCTAATTGCTGACGCATTCTGCAAGCGTGCACACAGTGCGTGTGTCTGTTTTCATGGACATTATAACAGTTTTCTCAAGCTCCAACGAGTTCCAGGTAGATGCAGAAATTCTATAGGGATCTCTGAGAATTCCAGGACAGCTGGAGACTTGCCTTATCCTGCAGAGATCATTTTGTGAATTATTATCCATGTGTGAGTTTAGGATAGGAGCAATCATTCACCAGTAAAAGAAATATTAGGTTACATTTGAACTAAACATGCCCAGTCAATCACTATAGGAATTGGTCCCTAAGCACTGTTCTTTCTGGGAGAGGAGAAAGTAATTAGAGGGCAGGGAGGCTTGTGAGTACTTGTCAGTGAGGAAGCATCACTTTAGTAACAATTGCTATTTAATTCTTTCCTATTTCCAAATTAAAATACACCTCTGAAGAAAGCTTTATCACATAATCCTGGGGTACATAGCAAGACAGTTTGAAACACTCTATCCCTTAAACACACCACCAATTAGAAGTGTAAAATCACGTTGGATTAACATTTTTAACGCAGCAAAATATCATTTTAATTGCATTAAATGTCACTAAAACATCCATTGAAGGCAGCTTAAATGAGTTGTTGCTGTGAGTGCATGTATTTTAAATGGCATCCGGCATTAAATATTTGTGTGAAAAAGTGTTGAAAGCCAAATTACATTTTTTCTCAAAATATGCACTTAAGTTATTGGTTAAACAAAAAGAACTATGCAACTTTAACATTTTTCCACAGAGAATCAAAGACAGAGCAATATTTAGGGATTGTTAGAAAAATATGCAGGCTAGGGGCCCCTACTACCAAGGGCCCCAGGAATACCAGGAAGTAAAAATTGCAGTAATAGATCTGTTATCTATTAGGCACTACAAATGCAAATTAACAGTAGTCTACATTGCTGCTACAATCAGAAAATAAATCTAAGGCCACTTATGGTAGCCTTTTCCGATTTTTTTTAGACTGTGTAAGTATGACGATCGCGAGCCACTGGACCCATCGCATTGGAAGCTGCTGGAGAGGTGAGTGACACTCTCTGGGGACTTTTAGGGTTAGGTTCTTGAGAAGGGAGAGTTAGGGTAATAGAAGGGGAGGGTTATGGTCAGGCTGCAGGGAGGAGAGTCATAGGGTTAGGGTAATGAAATGGGAGGGTTAGGGTTAGATTCATAGAAGGGGGGGTCAGTGAAAGGGTTGGGTTAAAATTTACACTTACCATTTAGAGCGCCATCTTCGGTGGTCTGGTGATCGATTGCTTTGACTCTATGAGGCAGTTCAGATTCTGTTGTTGGCTTTATTACTTTCAAAATTGAGAACACTGGCACAGCAGCAACTTCCCGTCTGACGGATTAATGCACCTCAGCAGGGGCTGGCTGGCAAATTTTGGCCTGGGGGGCAAGCCCACGGCAGTGGCCCATAAGTAACGGACCATTGTTATATACATATATATAAGCATATATATATAGTATAAGTCCTTAGTGCAGCCCCTCATATAGTATAAGTCCTTAGTGCAACCCCTCATATAGTATAAGTCCTTAGTGCAACCCCTCATATAGTATAAGTCCTTAGTGCAGCCCCTCATATAGTATAAGTCCTTAGTGCAACCCCTCATATAGTATAAGTCCTTAGTGCAGCCCCTCATATAGTATAAGTCCTTAGTGCAACCCCTCATATAGTATAAGTCCTTAGTGCAGCCCCTCATATAGTATAAGTCCTTAGTGCAGCCCCTCATATAGTATAAGTCCTTAGTGCAACCCCTCATATAGTATAAGTCCTTAGTGCAGCCCCTCATATAGTATAAGTCCTTAGTGCAGCCCCTCATATAGTATAAGTCCTTAGTGCAACCCCTCATATAGTATAAGTCCTTAGTGCAGCCCCTCATATAGTATAAGTCCTTAGTGCAGCCCCTCATATAGTATAAGTCCTTAGTGCAACCCCTCATATAGTATAAGTCCTTAGTGCAGCCCCTCATATAGTATAAGTCCTTAGTGCAGCCCCTCATATAGTATAAGTCCTTAGTGCAACCCCTCATATAGTATAAGTCCTTAGTGCAGCCCCTCATATAGTATAAGTCCTTAGTGCAGCCCCTCATATAGTATAAGTCCTTAGTGCAGCCCCTCATATAGTATAAGTCCTTAGTGCAGCCCCTCATATAGTATAAGTCCTTAGTGCAGCCCCTCATATAGTATAAGTCCTTAGTGCAGCCCCTCATATAGTATAAGTCCTTAGTGCAGCCCCTCATATAGTATAAGTCCTTAGTGCAGCCCCTCATATAGTATAAGTCCTTAGTGCAGCCCCTCATATAGTATAAGTCCTTAGTGCAGCCCCTCATATAGTATAAGTCCTTAGTGCAGCCCCTCATATAGTATAAGTCCTTAGTGCAGCCCCTCATATAGTATAAGTCCTTAGTGCAGCCCCTCATATAGTATAAGTCCTTAGTGCAGCCCCTCATATAGTATAAGTCCTTAGTGCAGCCCCTCATATAGTATAAGTCCTTAGTGCAGCCCCTCATATAGTATAAGTCCTTAGTGCAGCCCCTCATATAGTATAAGTCCTTAGTGCAGCCCCTCATATAGTATAAGTCCTTAGTGCAGCCCCTCATATAGTATAAGTCCTTAGTGCAGCCCCTCATATAGTATAAGTCCTTAGTGCAGCCCCTCATATAGTATAAGTCCTTAGTGCAGCCCCTCATATAGTATAAGTCCTTAGTGCAGCCCCTCATATAGTATAAGTCCTTAGTGCAGCCCCTCATATAGTATAAGTCCTTAGTGCAGCCCCTCATATAGTATAAGTCCTTAGTGCAGCCCCTCATATAGTATAAGTCCTTAGTGCAGCCCCTCATATAGTATAAGTCCTTAGTGCAGCCCCTCATATAGTATAAGTCCTTAGTGCAGCCCCTCATATAGTATAAGTCCTTAGTGCAGCCCCTCATATAGTATAAGTCCTTAGTGCAGCCCCTCATATAGTATAAGTCCTTAGTGCAGCCCCTCATATAGTATAAGTCCTTAGTGCAGCCCCTCATATAGTATAAGTCCTTAGTGCAGCCCCTCATATAGTATAAGTCCTTAGTGCAGCCCCTCATATAGTATAAGTCCTTAGTGCAGCCCCTCATATAGTATAAGTCCTTAGTGCAGCCCCTCATATAGTATAAGTCCTTAGTGCAGCCCCTCATATAGTATAAGTCCTTAGTGCAGCCCCTCATATAGTATAAGTCCTTAGTGCAGCCCCTCATATAGTATAAGTCCTTAGTGCAGCCCCTCATATAGTATAAGTCCTTAGTGCAGCCCCTCATATAGTATAAGTCCTTAGTGCAGCCCCTCATATAGTATAAGTCCTTAGTGCAGCCCCTCATATAGTATAAGTCCTTAGTGCAGCCCCTCATATAGTATAAGTCCTTAGTGCAGCCCCTCATATAGTATAAGTCCTTAGTGCAGCCCCTCATATAGTATAAGTCCTTAGTGCAGCCCCTCATATAGTATAAGTCCTTAGTGCAGCCCCTCATATAGTATAAGTCCTTAGTGCAGCCCCTCATATAGTATAAGTCCTTAGTGCAGCCCCTCATATAGTATAAGTCCTTAGTGCAGCCCCTCATATAGTATAAGTCCTTAGTGCAGCCCCTCATATAGTATAAGTCCTTAGTGCAGCCCCTCATATAGTATAAGTCCTTAGTGCAGCCCCTCATATAGTATAAGTCCTTAGTGCAGCCCCTCATATAGTATAAGTCCTTAGTGCAGCCCCTCATATAGTATAAGTCCTTAGTGCAGCCCCTCATATAGTATAAGTCCTTAGTGCAGCCCCTCATATAGTATAAGTCCTTAGTGCAGCCCCTCATATAGTATAAGTCCTTAGTGCAGCCCCTCATATAGTATAAGTCCTTAGTGCAGCCCCTCATATAGTATAAGTCCTTAGTGCAGCCCCTCATATAGTATAAGTCCTTAGTGCAGCCCCTCATATAGTATAAGTCCTTAGTGCAGCCCCTCATATAGTATAAGTCCTTAGTGCAGCCCCTCATATAGTATAAGTCCTTAGTGCAGCCCCTCATATAGTATAAGTCCTTAGTGCAGCCCCTCATATAGTATAAGTCCTTAGTGCAGCCCCTCATATAGTATAAGTCCTTAGTGCAGCCCCTCATATAGTATAAGTCCTTAGTGCAGCCCCTCATATAGTATAAGTCCTTAGTGCAGCCCCTCATATAGTATAAGTCCTTAGTGCAGCCCCTCATATAGTATAAGTCCTTAGTGCAGCCCCTCATATAGTATAAGTCCTTAGTGCAGCCCCTCATATAGTATAAGTCCTTAGTGCAGCCCCTCATATAGTATAAGTCCTTAGTGCAGCCCCTCATATAGTATAAGTCCTTAGTGCAGCCCCTCATATAGTATAAGTCCTTAGTGCAGCCCCTCATATAGTATAAGTCCTTAGTGCAGCCCCTCATATAGTATAAGTCCTTAGTGCAGCCCCTCATATAGTATAAGTCCTTAGTGCAGCCCCTCATATAGTATAAGTCCTTAGTGCAGCCCCTCATATAGTATAAGTCCTTAGTGCAGCCCCTCATATAGTATAAGTCCTTAGTGCAGCCCCTCATATAGTATAAGTCCTTAGTGCAGCCCCTCATATAGTATAAGTCCTTAGTGCAGCCCCTCATATAGTATAAGTCCTTAGTGCAGCCCCTCATATAGTATAAGTCCTTAGTGCAGCCCCTCATATAGTATAAGTCCTTAGTGCAGCCCCTCATATAGTATAAGTCCTTAGTGCAGCCCCTCATATAGTATAAGTCCTTAGTGCAGCCCCTCATATAGTATAAGTCCTTAGTGCAGCCCCTCATATAGTATAAGTCCTTAGTGCAGCCCCTCATATAGTATAAGTCCTTAGTGCAGCCCCTCATATAGTATAAGTCCTTAGTGCAGCCCCTCATATAGTATAAGTCCTTAGTGCAGCCCCTCATATAGTATAAGTCCTTAGTGCAGCCCCTCATATAGTATAAGTCCTTAGTGCAGCCCCTCATATAGTATAAGTCCTTAGTGCAGCCCCTCATATAGTATAAGTCCTTAGTGCAGCCCCTCATATAGTATAAGTCCTTAGTGCAGCCCCTCATATAGTATAAGTCCTTAGTGCAGCCCCTCATATAGTATAAGTCCTTAGTGCAGCCCCTCATATAGTATAAGTCCTTAGTGCAGCCCCTCATATAGTATAAGTCCTTAGTGCAGCCCCTCATATAGTATAAGTCCTTAGTGCAGCCCCTCATATAGTATAAGTCCTTAGTGCAGCCCCTCATATAGTATAAGTCCTTAGTGCAGCCCCTCATATAGTATAAGTCCTTAGTGCAGCCCCTCATATAGTATAAGTCCTTAGTGCAGCCCCTCATATAGTATAAGTCCTTAGTGCAGCCCCTCATATAGTATAAGTCCTTAGTGCAGCCCCTCATATAGTATAAGTCCTTAGTGCAGCCCCTCATATAGTATAAGTCCTTAGTGCAGCCCCTCATATAGTATAAGTCCTTAGTGCAGCCCCTCATATAGTATAAGTCCTTAGTGCAGCCCCTCATATAGTATAAGTCCTTAGTGCAGCCCCTCATATAGTATAAGTCCTTAGTGCAGCCCCTCATATAGTATAAGTCCTTAGTGCAGCCCCTCATATAGTATAAGTCCTTAGTGCAGCCCCTCATATAGTATAAGTCCTTAGTGCAGCCCCTCATATAGTATAAGTCCTTAGTGCAGCCCCTCATATAGTATAAGTCCTTAGTGCAGCCCCTCATATAGTATAAGTCCTTAGTGCAGCCCCTCATATAGTATAAGTCCTTAGTGCAGCCCCTCATATAGTATAAGTCCTTAGTGCAGCCCCTCATATAGTATAAGTCCTTAGTGCAGCCCCTCATATAGTATAAGTCCTTAGTGCAGCCCCTCATATAGTATAAGTCCTTAGTGCAGCACCCTCATTTAACTAACTCCCCCCGCCCACCTACACTAACCTGAATGTAGAGACGCTGGGGGATGTCCCCTCCAGCGTCCCTACGGCGTTGCTACGGACGCCCAATCCAGGATCGGGCGTTGCCGTAGCAACGCCGGGCAACATCTGCCCGGCGCATGCGCAGATCGGCTGAAAAGCGACGGCGGGCGTTCTTCTGGATCAGGCCCACTGTCTCCAGTTTCCTACTGCCGACACCTGCCACTGGAAACCTATAACTGGCTATACATCAGTGAGCCGATACACTTCTTAAAAACAAGCCTTCCCTGTGCATCTGTGAATCATTCCTACAGCGTGCAGTGACGCTTCATTTAGTCCCTCAGCGCAATCATTGGTCTTCCAGCAGTGCCGCTAGATGTAAATAATACTAATTTTTCCAATCCATTGAAACTAGATCTCTATAATATTAAACACTGTATACATTTAAGACTTTTCAAAGCTGCAGTAATCTAAGGGTCTATTTAAAAAATATCAATATTCTATACTTTGCTAGACCCTTAGCCAATGGCACAATCGTACAAGCTGCAACATTGATATTTACAAAACCTGTCCTGCTAATGCAGTGCTGTCAGGAGCATCACAATACCTCTACTCTGTACACGCACATAAGAGAGAAATTCATAAGTTCCTAATAGTAGAAGAAGCCTGCAGCTGCACAGTGGTGGAGAGCTGGGGACAGGTAAGTCCTATCTCTTACAATAAGATCTACATGCTGAGGTGGCAATTGGTGGACAAGTGGACTTTATTTATAAATTTCATTAACCTGCAGCCCTCTTACAGAATGCTAGTGACAGAAGAGTGGGAAGGAGTTGAACCCAGTGCAAGAGAAACAAATAATTACTCCAGTGCTGGGACCTTAATAAATGACAAAACCACGTTTAAAACTGACTTTGGGTGATGGATCCTGTAACTTTTTTGTTACTGGGCTGATGGCAAAATAAATGATTTCTAACTGCATCACAGCCTCCTACACCCACATGAAAAACAATGAAGACATTCCCAGCCTATTGTACATATACAAATGGTCATGGGGTGCTTACACATATTTATCCTGGGACACGAACGGCTGGAAGTGTGATTCGGGTGATCTCATGACACTTAAGACTTGTGACTGACAAGTTCAGCTGAGAGAAACACAAAAACACAACACAGATTCCATGTCTTTATAGCTGCTGACTTTTTAGTTTTAAAGGTAGGATTTCGTTGTACTAATACTGGACTGCATGTACACCCCCCACGCATTTTCTGTACGTGTGTTTAATTCTGCATGAGAGAGGGGAGTGAACTCCCACTGTGACTCCACTCACACTTGCAGATCAGCGGTCAGTCCGTAAATCTAACGGCACATACGCCCTCCAGTCCATAGAGCCACTTACACACTTTACATGGTATTAACTGAGGATCCAGGTTACTGTGTGGGATAAAATTTAGTGAAGTTATTTCCATGTACAAGCGTTAACTATGCATCCTCATTGAACAGTAAGTGATATGTGGCTTTTCAGCACCACAGCCTCTGAGCAATGACTGAGGGCCTAATGCAGACCTCCAGTATGTAAACCAAATGGCGTATGGTAACTCTGCACTTTTGTGCACAGCACATGTCTAGAACAAATGTGCATACAATTATGTTCTTCCAGATCAGGACACAAGTCACTGCTGCAACCAAAGGGTTGGAGGCACACAGTCAGTGTACAGTAAGGGCATGCTCATGAAACAGAACCCAGACTCAAATGCAGACAAGTACCTTGTAGTTGATCAATTAATAACTAGGGATGATTCCAGAATGACACAATGTGGCTGTTTTTTGCACTCTGTGAATTGCAGTATTTTGCATGCGTGAGCCAAAGGTTTCCGGCACACATACAGCATGTACGCATGGTGGGAAAGGTATGGTCATTGCACAGTAAGGTATGGTTAAGCCCTTACCTACGTTTCATCCTTACACAACTGCCCCATTTTCCATGGGGCTAGCAATTACAATTAAAGGTAGGGTATACAGTGCGCTGTACATGCGAAGGGAGTGTCTCTTCTCGCATGTAGCGAACTAACGACCTGGCTAGCAGAAGTCTGTTGCCACTGCAAAGGTGTTGTGCTCGCATCGGCAGTGGACTACTGAACCTAGCCCTAGAGGACTCTAAAACATCCCTCTGCCCTGCTAGTCACGCCAGGGGCCAGATTTACTAAGCTGCGGGAAAGGAAAAGTGGAGATGTTGCCCATAGCAACCAATCAGATTCTAGCTCTCACTTTCCTATTGCATACTAGAAAATGTCAGCTACCATCTGATTAGTTGCTATGGGCAAATTCTCCACTTTTCCTTTCCCGCAGCTTAGTAAATCTGGCCCCAAGAGTATGTACAAGTAATGGAGAGGATTCCAGGGTGGTCTAATTTAAATTATTATATTATATTATATTATATTAATATTATAATTATGATATATTTCATAATGTATTTTTATTTCAACCCCAGCATTTACAATAAACCTCTGTTAGTGTAGAGCTTTGTATATGTGAGATCTGAAATATTTTCATATAATCACTCATGCCTAGGAGAGACTTCATATGGCACCTTCATATAGTGGCACCATATGGCACCATTATGGCACCTTCATATAGTGCCATTGCAGCTTAAAGGCTTCTCTGCTGCACATAAATGTAAATGTCTCCTCTCTTTCCTCTCTATACACCTCACACCTTCTATCCTGCCTCTTTCCATGTTTATGGATGTACTCTGCTTTTTTCAGAGATTGCTGTTATGACCAATGTTCAGCAATAGAATGTAGCCTATATTTCACACCTGAATTAATAAATGTCTTATTTAGGTACAGTATATTGTTTATTTATAAATCTTCTCAATGGGTTGGATCCAGACTTAAGAAGGAGCTTGAAAATAATAGAGGAAAATTACTCCTGGGCTAAACCATGTTGATTGCAGGGGAGTCATATTTCATCTGTTGCAAACAGTATTAGAGTTGTTGATGTTTCCCGGCCGAAGTCTAAATAACAGTGTAAAAGTAAACCTGGTCGGTATCTGAGTGCAGTAAGCAATTCAAAGATATATCCCTACATGCAAAGAATACAACTAACTTGACTCCCCCTGAAATCAACATGGTTTTGCCCAGGAGTAACTTTCCTTTCTTAATTTCAAGCTTCTTCTTAAGTCTGGATCTAGTCCAATGATCGTAAAAAAAAAAGCCGTTCTCCATCTACTTAATCATTATCACTAGAAAACTCTGAGGGTTCATTCTGTTATTATTATTATTATTTTTTGCAGCTGACTTACATACAATGAGCCATATCCACACCTAAGAAGCTCTGGCTTCTTTGGTGCAGAGTTTTAAGAATTAACCTACTACGCATCATATATGATAAAGGTGAAAACAGCTGTAAGATAAGAGAAAGCAGGATGCATATTTCAATGTTTATTAACGGGCCCCTCACTAACAGCAGTAGGCGCACTTCAAAGGTGTGTTTCCCTTGTCTATCTTGCACTTGCTTAAGTTCATTTTATACAGTTCATACATTCACCAGGATTACCTACCACCTGCAAAGGAATCACAACACCTCTGAAAGCTCTACCTGTGGGCTATAAATGACCTTTAGTCAAAAGGTAAATGTAAGCACTGAACTCGTGTTTCTATCGCCACAAGTCTTTTTAAAGAAGTTTCTACGAAATAAATTCCTGCAAATGCTGATTTATTAATGGTACAGCTCAAGAAAGTAAAGAGAGCACTGAATATGTATGACTTTTAACCTTTTTATTGAATTGATTAGTGAATGTGAATACATTGGAGGAAGTATGTCACTGACTCATAAAGTGTTTCATGAACTTCTATAAATTTTCTGCATTGTTCCTGTTAATCAAAAAGATGGGTTTTTGGTGTGTTCATTACCACTTGCATAAGGTGAACACGCTACCAAATATTCTTGTCTTGCTGTATGAATGACCTAAGAATTTGTGTCATAGTGATCTGTAAGCATTGATTCCTTATCACATGCCATATTTTCACATTGTTTTAAGATATACGCAGGAAAAAATTCAAAAGATTTGGCTGAAGTATTTACTAGAAACCTAGATGGGTAATGATATTAGGTAAACATTTACGCCATGAAAGAAACAGCTGATCTGCATTAGTCTTTGTAATAGAGTCCTAAAAACCAAGACAGTATCTTGTCATTTAGATCATGTCCATCTGTTTTCAGTATTCTGGGGCTACTAATATAGAGATTCTCCTTTAGTACAATCCAAAAAGAATTGGTGTTAAAGGTGCTGTAAATTAATTTTATAAAGCCATAGACATGTGACATCTCTAATAGCTTTCTGATTGGCTTCTCTAGATCCCCTACACTGTAACTGTAATTGTCCTTTCTCCCTAGTGGGTATTATTTATTCTGAAAATATATGGTGAAATATATGTTAAAAATATCCACAATTCAGACCCATCCTAACCAGTGGTCGAAGTGGGAATATAGAAGTGGACATTTAGAAATGGCGGTATGAAAATACAGAAATAATGAAAGTAAATGGATATTTATAGCTTTTCAATTAAATCTGTGGGAGAAATGATGGTATGGCATACCCCCCTATAACCCGGGTGTGGGTCCCCGCATACAAACTCCCAATTTCGAAAACCCAGATTCCTCCCAGCCAGTTGTGAACTGTCTGGGATTTTGATTGCATATGCCTCGAGGAGGCATTGCAATCGATCCACGATGCACTGAGCTTTCGGTGCTCCAAAAATTGTTAAAAAAAAGTCCCCCACTCCTTTCCCTAATTCTAACCCTAACCCTCCCCTCTCACTACCCTAACCCCCCTTCTTGGCAGCCTGGCCACTAACCCTCACTTACTTGCAGCCTGACCCTAACCCACCATCTCCCGCAGCCTGACCCTAACCC
>WWET01000624.1:253340-268191 GCA_011038615.1 Limnodynastes dumerilii
GCAGCCTGACCCTAACCCTCCCTCCCCTGCAGCCTGACCCTAACCCTCCCTCCCCTACAGCCTGACCCTAATCCCGCAGAAAGAGTTTACTCACCTGTCCTATAGCGGCGGCAGCGGTGGCAGAGGTGCGGCGGAGTGATCTGCTCTTTCCGAATGTGAATGGGTGAGTATGCCGAACAAAAAAAAAAAAGTAGAAAATCGTGACATACTTTGAGTGTCTTCCCCATTATATATAAGAACAATACAGGAGGGGATAACTTTTCTACTATCAGTGTGATTGTGGTTACATACTTCACCATATATAGTATTTTCTCCCTCTGTTTACCTATATGATGCTCCATGGAAATTGGTAGGAAGGATTGAACCAAACATTTCAACTTGGAAGCCTACGTCACTCCCTGAAGGAGCAGAAGAGTAAGCAGGACATTGGTGGACATTGAATATATCTAAGTTCTGTGCATGTTCTCGACCTTCTTTATTATTGTTGTTATAGATAGCACTTTTGACTACGGTGTATTTTTTTACTAGAAAATCGTAACCATTCGAAATAGGGACATCCGTAAATAAAGTTTCAGATATCCCTATTTGGCAAATGGGACATTCTAACCGGGGAATGACAACGCTATAACCCCTCACTTTGAGCCCTGATCCTAACCATAATTTTTAACATTACTACTGTTATAACAGCTATGTAGGCTATATATATATATATATATATATATATATATATATTACATTATTACATTGTAAGGCTATGAAGTCAGATATTCACAGAGGAATTATAGTGTTAAAAAAGGTTAGTGAAGGTTTAGTGCTGTAAATGTGTTGGGGATTTGTACATATTACTACACCAGAAAACATCCTTTATTTAAATTTAAGTGAGTGTAAGGAAAGGAGAATTCCTTATCATTGTTTCTTAATGTAACTTTGCCTCTGTCCATTACAAAAGAAATAAAGTGCTTTGTGATAAATATATTTAGTAATAACAGACCAGGTTGTTTGGTATACATTCCTATTTTTGTGTCTGTTTGTAGTGATGCAGGACACACACTTTTGTGTCAAATACTCATCATCAGGTGTCATTTATTGGAACTCCAGGCTAAATATTTAGCACATTCCAGATGGAAAGGGTTGGAGTTTTTCTGTGGACTTGTTAGGCCCTGAGGCCTTTGTTTACTCAGATAAGGTCTAAACAACAGGCTTTGGTTGATGCCTGCTGTGAGCTCTTTCATATGAAACTTGTGGCTATTGGATTATGCAAAACAGACTTTCAAATCATCGTGACAGGACATGATGTATTGGACTTTTGTGGGATAGTTGTGGACTTGCATGACTGAAGTTGAAACATGAACATTTGATTTTCTGTCATGGACACAGGATAACACTTGTTAAATACTGGTGATAATCTCCTTTCTCTTATCTTTCATAGTGTCCAGGGAATTCTTAAAATCCAGATACATTAAGTTCTGGAAGAGTGTTTGTGTGTAAGATATCTCGATCATGGGGTCACACATTGTTCCTCACTTCTGCTTAATATACCAGTGTGGGATGTTTTAGTCAGAAATATCTGAACATTTGCACAGAATAAGTGTATCCCTTTTCTATTTTCTCTGAAATTCAATTTAACACATACATTACCCAAACATAAATTCAAACCAAATATACAGAGATATATTGCCAGCTTTTGATGTGAGAGAAAAATAAGCACACGTTTCATGCTGCCCTGCATTGGCAAGGCTGTTTGTATAGAAATCGTGCAGGGATTAGAGAGGAACTTTCCACCATACAGCCACTGATCCTGTATTAATTCTCTGTTTTTTGGTGTAAGGAATATATGTCTTCTGCAGTTTATTTCATAGCAACAGACTACACTGTACAGTAGGATTAGCATACTATCCTTTGGTTACGTATGGGATGAGGTATGTTAGGATGTATTTACTGAGCATTTTAAAGTCTTTTAAACAATGGGCAGCTCAGGACTTAATGAAATTAGTGTTTGTTATTGTCATTGGGGGGCTATTGGCTATGTCATTCAAACTCCTATTGCAAATATCCCAATATCCTTCTACCCACTCACCAACCTGAAGTCCACCCACACCTCAGCATGATTGTTTAAGCCCATCTGCAGTAGACATTTACATCCTCCCACAGCATGGACAGTAGAGGCTGAGCTGTCACTCAAACAGAGACAGCAGCTGATTCTTCCACCATCCATCTTGCCAGTGACAGAGAATGGCTGGTGCAGTAAAAATGCAAATGGGTGCCTGTGATTTTGCATATTCAAAAGCCTTAGTTCCATTCATGTTTGGTGCTAAACATTCTAATAAGCAATTACATTATACATTATATATACAGTATCAACAATTACGTTTTTTTTCTTCCAGGCATTTTGTTGTTTATACAATAAATGTTTGTTTACTTAATTTAATCAACAATTCAGTTATGTTTACAGTAATCTGAATGTAGCAGGTTTCAATGAAAACTATTGAATACGCAAAGTAACTATAAATGAAGACACTTTCAAAACAATATAGAAACAAATATGGAAACACTGTATTTAAGGCACCTTTTATCCAATACTGAGTTACCATAAATGAGCATTTCACTTTAAATGGCCACACACTAAATAATAATCAGACTAATAAATTAATTATCAACTGGCTTGGACCCATTTTGTTGGAACATAGAAAAAATGGTCCAAAAATGCCCTAATCTACTCAGAATTCCTGGACAACCCGAGCACCACTGGGTCATAGTGTTAGGTTGATAGCCCTAATTAATGAGCAATGTGTGCCCCCTTAGTGATGTCCTCAGCTATCAGAGAACTATGTTGGTAACCAAAGAAATCACATTAGGGTGTAGCAGGAATAGGGTCAGTCATACATCTGATTGGCAATTTAACTAACAATGTTGCTTATTGTTTGATAAAATGCTCGATCTACCTGACAATTCAGTGAGGGTAGCTTTGGAAAACTGCTCAGGTGTCATGATAAAATATTTAATCTGCTGGACAGATAATTGTGCTGTATGGCTAACATGACCATTTATTTTTTCCCTCAAAACGGGACATCTACAAATTGACCACTAAGTCAATGGGTATGGTCAAAAAGCCATGGTCGGAGGATGCTTGTATCAATGAAACAAATCAAATAAACTGTGTATCATCTGTTACACCCACAGACTGTTTCAACAGTTCAGTGTGAAAAGCGTATTCATTTTCAGTTACAGTGACCCATATAATTACAGTGAGTATCCTACTGCTATACAAGGCAGAGAACATACTACTGATCACCATACAATAATGACCACTTAAGATAATAGCAATTTCATCATATTTATTGCCATACAATACAGATTATATCCTAGCTATTGCCATACCATACACACTGCACCTTATGGGCCGTATTCAGAGATCCGGTTTTAATGAAAGTTCTGTGCGTATTTTTAGGATCGGATCAATTTTGCATTAACTGCGCATGCGTAGTAATAGTGATACGCCATCTACGTTGAAGTTAAGGTCGGAAATACCTAAAGGACGAACTTGTGAATTGGGCGGAGACTAATAAGACCCTAAGTGCTGCGGAAATATACGGACCTAAGGATTTGCCTAGAAATGGGCGGGGGGGGGGGGCATTGAGATGAGGAAAAGTGGGAAAAAATAATCTTACCTTTTCTTGCCGTCTTCTTGCTTCCAGCTCTCTCCTCTGCAGAATGACACCTTAGGTCACTTTGACATCTTGTCAACGGAGCTGCCGGCGAGTGTAGCTGAGGCATCGGGACCCACCGAGTATGTATGCGACGTCGAAATTTCCCGTTTTCAGAGAGCAACAGGTGACATACACTGTATGTCACCTGTTACTCTCTGAAAAGGGGAAATTTCGGCGTCCCGAAGCTGGGCATGGGGACAACGGGACAGCCCGCCAAAAACGGGATGGTCCTATTTAAAACGGGATGCATGGTCACCTTATGTATGACTGACCTTACTCCATTTCAGGACACTGATGTTGGACTGTTAGAACACTGTTCAATTTTAGAAAGTCAAATAAATGTTATTCTTTGCATTTAGGGAGATAACTGGATTTGCTCATTCCACAGGCCAATTTACTTTTAAACTGTTATGTAGACTAGAGCTAGGAAACATCACCTCTCAACTCCAATACTGTCTCATCAGCAATTCAACATAATTTTGCCCAGGTGTTATTTTCCACTTGATTTCCTCTTATTTTCAAACTCTGGATCTGTTTCTTAGTGAGTAAGACAACACAGCGGATGATAGTTTTTTATGTTGTATGTCTAAGCAGGGCCAAATGAATGTTTCAGGAGCAGAAGGTGACAGATTCAGGTTCATAATTAGTAGGCGTTGCCTGATTCTGGATGGGCAGGACTATGCAGAGCCTTACCTATGCTGTCTACTTTTTCCTTCCTCCATGGCGCTCTCTCACCTTAGATGACGCTGACCTAACAGATGCGGCCACGTCATTCACATAAACAGATCTCGTTATATAACACTCCTACAGGAGCTCTGCAGGACCAAACATATTTCCATGACTCTCAAGTAAAAAAAAAAAGTAAAAAGGCAAAGTGCTGGGGATGTGTGAGACTATATGCTCAATATGCAGAAAACAGAAATCAAATAAGAACAACCTACAGACTGTATCTAGCAGCGGCATACAGGTGATAAATTATTCCCATTAGCCATTTTGATTAAGAATGTAG
The DNA here is from genome assembly GCA_011038615.1 of Limnodynastes dumerilii. Taxonomy (NCBI): domain Eukaryota; kingdom Metazoa; phylum Chordata; class Amphibia; order Anura; family Limnodynastidae; genus Limnodynastes; species Limnodynastes dumerilii. The sequence continues at coordinate 258,057 of WWET01000624.1, forward strand.
CACTTTATCTCAATGCACTTTTACATTTTAATAAGATGTATTGTATTATAGGTGGGATTTTTCATATGTTGGTAATTATTATAATAGTGGTTAGGTAGGCATGTAGGAGCAGCGGCATGCAGGGTTAATAATAAAAAACATTGAGAGATACATTGTGGAGAGCGTTTGCATAAGGAAGGAACAATCAGGACCTTAATTAAATACAGCCGCGGGAGAACTGTAAACTAAGCCTTACCAGTGTACTGGATCACTTTTGAGCAAGGGCGGTGCTCCCGAAACGCATCAGTCATCCACACAGCCAGGTGTCCCTGTCGAGACTGTCCTCTCCAGTGTTTACAGACTTCCATCCTGTGCTCCGCTGATCGCAAACTCCATCTCAAGCTTCCATCTCAGGTCCGGTCTTCTTTCCGTTGTTTGGACGTGCCAATGGGATCCCTGACAGACCCGCTCTCATCACCCGTTGTAACTGGGGTATGGAAGTCTTTCCTTTTGGTCTTTGTTCTTTCATTTATTAATGTATATGTATTGCATCATTATTTATTGTTGTTGAATATGGTTTTTATATGATATTTTAATAAAATGTATTTTTAATGGTGCTTAAGTTTCACCGCTTATTTATTCTAATTATCTTTACACAACTGGTTTATCAATTTTTCTAACTTTATTTATTTATTTGTTTCACATCATTCGTGATATGGATTTCTTGGAAGGTCCCAACTACCTGAAATAACTTGTTTACAAGCCTGCATCTCATCACTTCGAATACAGGATTATTTGGGACTAATTTATCACCTTAATGCCGCTGCTAGATACACAAATCGAATCATACCAGGGATAGTGTTACCAAAGTAAGCCCTGAAAAAGACCAATAATACCGGTGCACTCCAAACCTGAATCATATTCAAACGCTTCAATTTTATTAAGGTCAAAATATCTTGAAACATTGGGCCTGATCCTGAGCTACGGCCACCGTCGCTAGTACGGCGGCCGTAGCTCTAATGCGCGTGTACCCCAGGATTTCCATGTACCCATATACCATTTTGCACACCTCTACTCTCTGTGCGTCACAGGATTTTTCGTGCAACACTACAGGTGCCAGCATGCCCTATTGTATTTACTTTTCAGTTGTACATACTCTTGTGGACCTTATTTACTTTTTGTGGAAAGTTATCATTTATTTGTGCACTGTTGGACTTCCATTACAGTATCTGTGTTCAATGATTTATTAAACCTCACTCATCAATACCAAAGTGTTTCGGTAGCCTTCAGCCGGCGTAAGGAAGGGGCCATACGCCCGCACAGGTGGAGTGCCAGGGGGGAGTCAGCGATGTAACGCTGAGCGTTAGCACGCTCAGCGCTACATCGTTGATCTGGATCAGGCCCATTATGCCAACATAATTAAAAGCAGAGACGTTGGACAACATTAATAACAAGATACAAGTGCATTAAAAACAAGAATCACTGCTCCATTCAGTAATAAGGAAATGTATGCATAATAACAGCATGAATGGCCATAATATCTTCTTACACAAAAAACTGAAACAAAAGAAATAAACAAAATAACCACCTCACGGTGGGTCTTCACTCCACAGGGGAGCAGCTATCTGACCCTACCTGAAAGACCATTCAAATATATTGCGGCAAGGAATACAGCAAAACAGTCAGTAAAGTGCAGGAGTCTGGAGCAATGTGTCAGCATGGACCGACACGTGTTTCGCTAGAGGCGCCTTGACAAAGCGCAGGAAGGTAGTCACTAACCCATCTTTCCTTAAGAATTCTAACTTAAGTATTCTGCATGCATTGCTGTGTGTGTGGAATACTGAACCCTTTGTGGTGTCTTAAAAATAACAACAAAAATAATAATAATAACTATTATTATTATTTTAACTATTTTAACTATTATTATTATTTTAAGACTTTATATAATTTTTCTCTGTGTTTTCTGACCATCAAGATAAAGGACTTCAAGGACAGAAGCATTACCTCATTTAAGCTCATCAAAGCTGGCGAAAGTCTTATTTTACTTCAACAAAGACTAATTCTGTTCCTATGACTTTTTTTCCTAGTTCCCTTCCAGCAGTTCATACTGTAACCTACCATACATTCAGAGAGACAGGAAAGGAATGACTTGTTTAAACAGGTGCATGTTGTGGGCAGTATATCTGTGCAGTATAGTGAAATCAAACATGGGTCAAATAAATCCCTGTATGACCACCCAAGATGCATTTTATTGTTTCACATCTGGGTTTATTGAATTTCATCCAGAGTCAAATATTTTTATATTAGAGAATAAGGTATGTGAACTTTGCTTTTGTTAGTATCCATACAAAACTGTGGTTTTCTAAAATATTACAGTTAAATACCATGACATATATTATAATGTGAAATATATTTATTATACCTTGATCCCTTCATGATTCCTTTTCTGCGCAGCTCTGCATTGTGTTTAGGTGACCTGAGACCTGTTTTGCACATTTTCCTCTACACACTACAGCAGGGGCGTTTTAAGAAGTGAGGGGGCCCTTGTGCAGGATTTGTACACGGGCCCCCCCACCACCCCTTACCTGAGACAGGACTGTCCCGATTTGCGGACCTGAAAAGGGGCAGAGCTTAGCAGCGCTGTAAGCCGCACTCCTTTTTCGGACCACGAATAGGGACAGTCCCACCGCAGGGGAAGGAGGGCTAATTCGGCATCTATTTCTTCTCTTCAGAAGATCTTAGAGGGAAGAAATAGATGCCTAATGCCCCCCCTTCCCCTGCTAACCCTGGGTACAGGATGAATGCCACAGGGCCCCCTGTTCTGAGGAGCACGTGTGCACTGCACACCCTGCACCCATTAAAGATACGCCTATGCAGTACAGATAGCTTGAGGAAAATCCATCAAAGGCTGTAAAAAGATTTATGTGACCATTTTGACAAAACACAATTCTACAAGGTGCAAAGGAAAGGTCCGGTGCTCCAAACAAACATTATATAACACTATGTGTCAGCACATACATAATAGCGAGTTTAGTTCACAATATAGCTATATTGGGTTAAGCTCACCTACCCAGCGACAAAGCACCTCCTGTAGGTGAGTCCCTATCCTTCTGCTATATGTGTATTCAGGAGGTCTGTATTAAGACATTCCTGCCATTTGAAAAGTGTGTAGCGGCCAAAACACAATTCCGACTGGTAACAAAATTCTTTACTTTTAGTCTTTTGTGCTAGCCATTATAAAATCTCCAAAGATGTCTAAGCACATTGGGGCAGATCCTCACCTACAGCCGACAGGGGAATTATGCAAGCTGCTTGCGTAATTCCCCTGTCTAGTAACGTGCGCATGCGCACAAACATACTGGCGATCCTGTGTAACTGTATAAAAAAGGGGCAGAACCCCTAATTTACTAATTTCGTATCTCCGCCGTAGAGGTGAATATAGACATTTAAATTAGGGATCGGGGTGGGGGAAGGCCCGCTATGAGCTAGTCGTAGTTTTAAGGTAGGAATCTGGAAACGCAACTGTCCATATTTTACTACCTTGAGCGGGGAGTGCAGGGGGCAAGCACTCCCCTCTAAGGTAAAGTACGTACTGACCTGCACTAAGACGTGCATAGGTCAGGATCTAGGCCATTGACAGGAAGAACCATGGTAGTGTTAGGAGAGATGAAGGCACAGATGAGAGGGATGACCATGAAGATCAGCCAGTGGTGTAATTGGAGCAGAGCAGCAAGGTAGTGGATGAAGAAGACAAGAGGAGGCCTAGAACCAGAGATGATGGTGAGGGTGTCCTATCAGAAAAGAAATGCAGCGGGGAAGTTAATATGTCTTCTTTGGTGGCATTTGGAAGCATTTTCCTGTGTGAGTTTCACCTGGCTGCTTACAAGCTGATAAGTTATTAAAGGACACTAGGCTCTTGATAGCTTAAGGGCACTAGGCCCTCGGTAACTTAAGAGCACAAGGCCCTAGCTTAGTGTGCAGGTGCTAGGCCCAGCTGTAGGAGGGCAATAGTCTGAGTTATATGAGGATGCACAGAATGGAGGAAGTATAGCTAGCGACAATCATGGTGACAAGAAACATGTTTTAGTATTTCTCTGTGTTTGTCCCACTGTTCACCATTGACCATATTCACAATTAAGAGTGAGTTAGGTGCGGACAGATCCGCAACTAACTCACCCGTCCTGCACCTCAACCTGCCCCTGTTTTTAGATACCTTTTGGCACTTAAGAGGCCATAGGGCTTCCTTAAGTAACCGTGCGTATTTTCCTTCTTAAGAAGGAAAATATGCACGTAGAAAGCTTCCCCCGCCCTCCCCGACTAATCTAAATCCCTCCTCCCTCCTACTTCTACCTAAGTTCACCCCGAGGCGGCATTAGCACGACTCCTTTTGACTGAACTACTCTTACTACATAAGTGGTACGTAGATTGCGTAAATGACCTACTATGCATGCGTAGTAGGTCTTATCTGAAAAGACCATACTTAAGAAGCAGCTGCTTCTTAAGTGTGAATAGGGTCCCATGAGTTCAGTTATGACCTATTGGTGTCCACCTAAGGTCTGATTTGTTGTGAGAACATGTCCAGAGCTGCAGCCTGTGATGACCTTATACCCTCAAACTAAGAACCATCACAATTTTCCCCTGTTATCTCAATACAGACTGTTAGTGTGTCTGCCACAAACGTGTTCCCATGTAGACTCATAAGGATCAGAGCGTCTGACATTGGGAGTAAACAGTTCAGTTTCTATCAAGATTGGGTAGTAACCTGGATTGTATGTGGCTCGGGGTCTGTTTTATTTCTAGGCACCAGCATTCCACTGACACCCAGATTAGGACTTTGAACTCATGGGTTAGATTTACTAAACTGCGGAAAAGGAAAAGTGGAGATGTTGCCCATAGCCACCAATTAGATTCTAGCTCTCACTTTCCTATTACATACTAGAGAATGTCAGCTAGAATATGATTGGTTGCTATGAACAACGGGGTAGATCTAGAACTCCGCTTGCAATCCGTTTACTAGTGTAGCGTATTTACGCGTGCGTACTTTCTATACACTCCCCTTGGCACTCCCCTTGAATGTACGTATTATAGAGACGTATTCCGAGATCCGCTTTCCAAACCCTACCTTAACTTTTGCCCACGTAACCGATGTCATCCGCTCACGTACGTATGTGCAACACGTATTTACGCAGCTAAGCACGCCCATACTGTACACTTTAAATACAATCCCCCGCCTACATAGCGTATTTCAGACGTATTTTTGACTCACGTAAAATTGGCACGCCCACACATATGGATTTACGCGACAAATACGTGAATGGCGCATATGTTCACATTTATGCTACGTTACGGAGCGTATTTTCTATGGTGCGCATGTGCAGTACTTACCAAAACGTGATTTTACGTATCCGCCATGCGTAAATTCGCACATAAGTGTTGTTCTGGATCTGCCCCAACATCTCCACTTTTTCTTTTCCACAGTTTAGTAAATCTAGCCCTTGGGGTTCTAGGCAAGATAGTGGTATGGGGCTCCCCAGGGTCGAATTCTACGCTAGGAAAAATAGACGCCTCCTAAAATAATATAACAAATATGTCCACCTATTACAATATTGATCATTCTTATTATTTATATATTATTTCTTCTTGTGTTGCACATGTAAAAATAACTTTGCTTGAACCAGTGAGACTGGAGGGAGAGTATCTATTTAAAAAAGAGAGCTATTGCTGGCTTTGCCAATTATGCTGCTGACCCAACGGATCTAGAACACGGATCCTCTACAGTCTCTAAATGCATGTACATTACTTTTATTGTTTTAGCTTAGTGATTTATATTTTAATAATTGACCTGTCTCTTACATCTGTGTGGAATTTTATCTACTTTTTATGAGGATTGCTAATTCCTTTTTGATGGTTATTCATGCTTCTTTTACAATTGAGCTTTAAAACATAACATTTTATGTCTATCTACATTTTGGAGACACAAAGTGATTTTTAACAAGTAATTGCATTTGTGTAAGATTATTTACTTTTAATGGGGTTCATTAATTGACAACTTTGTTATTTTTTTCTTTCTTTTCCAATGTAACATGAAAGTATTTTTATGGGACATTTTAGTGGTTTTTTAATTATTATTATTTGGTCTGCTATTTAGATTAGTTTTTGCTTTAACCCTGTGAGTGCCACTAATTTGCCAGTTCTTTAACATTCTAATTTGGTAAAATTTACTCCTGCATAGCAGTTGCACAAGAGGAGTGGAATGCTTGAAGAGGGGTTCTTTTTCATATTTTTAGCCATTTTTGGGGAGGGCCAGATACTGAGTGGCCACTGTCTCCCTTGTGCCCGCCTGGCATTATGCAGGTGCCTAGGATATCTTATTGGAAATTCAACCCGGCTGACACCACACCCTTACATTGAAATAAAAGTAGAGTTTATCATTTATACTTCTAAACAACAGACGTGGCAGATCTTGAAACTGAAAATTTTGTTTAAAAGTGAATTAATGTTTTATGTATGGAATCAAAAGGAAAAAAAAGTAAATTTGGCACAAGGAAGGTACCTATAACAATATCTCTAGAACTAAATGTTGTTCAATAAAAATATATATTTAATCACAAAATAATATAACCATACAGTATAATCAAAAAAAGTAATAATAAAATAATAATAATAATGTGCTGCTATTAAAAACTTTGTAAAATAGTTATATGTTCCCAATTGTGTATGTATTACAACCTGTTATATAGAGTATCCGTTCTTTAATTCAAGCATTGATTGTGTCTAATACTCCTTTCACATCTCCAAATGTGAAAAACCAGGGTCTAAAAACCCAGGTTTTTCTGGGAGAAGAAATACCGAGTTAAAAAAAAGACACAATTTAAGCGCACAAAAACCCAGGAAATTCCTGGGTGTTATGCTTTCACATCACCACTGAATTTCCTGGGTTTTAGTGGCTCACGGGCATGCTGATGCTTGTAGTGCTTCAATCATCAGCATGCTCAAGGATGGCAGTACATGCTAGCGCTTGGAGAAACACAAGTGCCAGCATTCCCTGTCGTCCGTTACAACAATACACAAATGAATACCCCTCCTAGCAACAAAATAAAATATAGGGCCGGCCCCCTACCATTAAAAAAGACTTAACATTTAATGCCCCCCTAAAAATAAAAAAAGATTATTTAATAGTCCAAATAATAATAAAAAAAAAATAACGCTAAAAAAATACATTAAAAAAAATGAATAAAAAAATAGCATAAAAATAGCAAATAGAAAGAAGTACTTACCATCTTGAATAGGATCCCATCTTCTAAGCTTTTAATCCGTGGGGGAGGTCTTAGAAAAATAAAAAACCCTATGGACCAATGCAATTTGGTCACCATGGAAATGGGATTTCACAGGCTGCCCAAGGGTATAAATACACCCCAATGACTGCAGAGCTGTCATTAGCGTCGGGATGTCCTTGCGTCACCCACACAGCGTTAATTGGGTAGGCTGCGATGAAGAAATTGGAGAGGTGCCGGCGGTCATCTCCTCGCTCCGATGGCTGGCAGCTCATACAGGAGCTTCCTGTTCGGTGCTCCGTGGATCGATTGCAATGCCTCATCGAATTTTTGCAATTCAGATTTTCTTTGCTAGGGCCCATACCCGAACTCACCTACCGGAGGTGGCTTGATGCTGGGCAGGTGAGCTTAACTGAATATAGCTATATTGTGAACTAAACCTCCTTTTTATGTATGTGCTGACACATAGTGTTACATAATGCTTGTTTGGAGCGCTGGACCTCTCTATTGTTCCTTGTAGTTACACAGTGGTCCCTTTGGTCCTTGGCTGCACCTCTCCATTTCTATATACACTTCCACACATTTCATATATTTGATTAGAAGCGCGGCCTGTGTTTTCTTGTTACTATTCTGTGAGCAGTTTGAGTGCTCTATTAGAAACCATTTAAACTAGGAGAAGGGGGCGGTGATACAAATAATAAAAAATAGCTGCTCCCACAACCAAGAACTGTTGCGTGGCCAGTCAATAATGACAGATAGTGACTAAGGGAAAAGAGAACAGAAAAAGCAATATAAACATATCTAGCAATCATAATAAACAGAAGAATAGGAGATTCATAATGCAACCTCTCAAAACAATGTATGCAGGAGCTTAGAAAATAAAATCCATGAACTAATTACAATAATGTCAAGGGATAATCTGGATACTGTGGGAATCATAGAATCATTGCGCAATGAAAATCATGACTAAGACCTAGCTATACCGGGATATAATTTATTTAGGATAGAGTAGGAAAAATTGGAGGAGACGGGTTAAATTGAGAAGGAAGGGTTAAATTCAACTTTAATAGGGAGTATTGGATAAAAAACTGAGGCACTTTGTATAACCATAGAAACCCAGGGGGTTATTCTTCATACTGGAGTGATATATAGGCCACCAGGACAAAATGAGGAAATGGACAATGGGGTAGATCCAGAACAACATGTGTGCGTACGTATTTTAGCGGTGCGTATTTTCGTACACGTAAGGTCAATACACTCCCCACGGGACACCCCTTGCACGGACGTATTTTCACAAATTACGCAACCCAAACCCTACCTTAAGTTTTCCTAACGTAACAGAATACGTCCGCTAACGGGCGTACAGACTACGCGAACGTACGCAGCTTAGCACGCCCATACTGTACACTTTAAATACCACCCCCCGCCTACTTCACGTAAAACACACGTATTGTTGACTAACGTAAATTTGGCACGCCCACACGTAAGTATTTACGTTAGCAATACGTGAAATCTCCATACGTTTGAAAATACGCTACGTGAATGTGCGTATTTTCTTGCGGTGCGCATGCGCAGTGCGTACAAATCTGCGAATTTACGTGTCCGCCACACGTAAATTCACGGAAATGCGTAGTTCAGGATCTGCCCCAATGTTCTATTGCAAGACATTGCTAAAATGGCATTAAAAGTGGAGATAATAATCAAGGTAAATTTTAATCTACATGATGTAAACTGGGGTGAGTCTTCAGCAAGCTCCACTTTAAATTCATTACAGGGAGCATCCCTCAAGCAACTGGTAAGAAAGCCTAATCGCAAAGAGGTCATCTTAGATTTGGTACTTACAAATGGTGACAAATGCATTATTAACAGAAACAGACCTTTGTATAAGAAAGGTTAAGAGAAACCCCAGAAAAAGAAAGCCAATGTGGTTTACAAAAGAAGTAGCAAGTATACTGAAAGCAAAAGAGATGGCCTTTCGAAATTATAAGCAAACTCAAAATAATGATGACAGGGAGGAGTATTTTGCAAAGCAGAAGGAGGCTAAAAGTGTTATCAGGACAACAAAGGCCCAAACTGAGGAAAAACTGGCCCACTTGGTACAAAAAGGTGACAAAAGCTTTTTAGGTATATAAATGAAAGGCGGAAATCTAATGATGGTATAGTAGGCCCGTATTCACAGATCCATGAAAGGTTTGCAATTATACGCACGTACATTGCAAGGCAACACCCCTGACACTCCCCTCACTCGGCTGTGTTGTTGGTGACTTACGATTTCATAGGTCACCCTTATCTCTACGTGTGTATTTACGTGCACATAATATTTAACGTACGTGCGTATCTAACTAACCGCACCCTCAAATGGTCATTTTAATTCCTCCCCCCACCCACTTTTACGTAACTTTGCCCATACAGATTTCAACCACGCCTCTCCGCACGTATGTCCCCACACGTACCCCACACGTACGTGCCTTATAGACATCCAAGCGTAAATTCAACGTAAATAGCGTAAAGTTACTACAAATGTGCAGTTCATTCGATCCTAAAAATGCGCACAGAAATACGCACAAAAACTTATCTGTGAATACATAAAAACATAGAAAGTGACGGCAGATAAGAGCCACATGGCCCATCTAGTCTGCCCATTTGTTTATTGAAAACTATACTGACCCTAGACCCTATTTACCCTCAATTTGGTTTACAATTTAGGATACCCTTATATTTAACCCAAGCATGTTTAAATTGTTCTACTGTACTGGCATCAACCACCTCAGATGGGAGAATATTCCACTTATCTATCACCCTTTCAGTGAAGTAATTTTTCCGCACATTTCCTTTGAATCTACCACCCTCCAGTTTATATTCATGCCCTCGTGTTCTATTAC
>WWET01000624.1:268405-279070 GCA_011038615.1 Limnodynastes dumerilii
CCAAGCATCTGACTTGCCTTTTTCATTGCTTTGTTACATTGATTGGCTACCTTCAAGTTACTGGAAATAATGACTCCTAGATCCCTTTCCTCCTCGGTAGATTCTACTGTAATGCCATTAAGGAAATATTGAGCCTTTGGGTTTTTATGTCCTAAGTGCATGATTTTGCATTTTTTGGCATTAAACTGCAGTTGCCACAGTCTTGACCATTCCTCCAGTCTACCTAAATCATCCCTCATTTTCTGTTCCACCTGGCGTGTCTACCCGGTTACATATCTTTGTGTCATCTGCAAAAAGGCATATTTTCCACTTGATACCACAGGCAATATCACCTATTAAGATATTAAATAGCACTGGTCCAAGTACAGAACCCTGGGGTACTCCACTGGTTACCTTACTATCCCCAGAAGAGATTCCATTTACTACAACCCTTTCTATCCTGTAACCAAGATTGTATCCATGCAACTAGCTTTAAGTCCAACTCTAAAGTTTCCAGCTTATTTAACAGTCTTCGATGTGGCACAGTGTCAACAGCCTTGCTAAAATCTAGATAAGCTATGTCTACAGCTCCCCCTTTATCTAATACTTTACTGACCCAGTCAAAAAATTCAATAAGATTTGTTTGACATGATCTTCCCCCAGTGAATCTATGCTGCTTGGGATCCTGTAAGTTACTGGATTTAAGGTACTGTACAATTTGTTCCTTTAACAGTGTTTCCATCAATTTCCCTACTACTGATGTTAGACTCACTGGTCCATAAAGCTCAAAACGGAGAGTGGGAGTCTTGTTGAGGGTGAAACGGCTATGGCATATCATCTTAACAAGTATTTCTGTTCAATATTCACAAAAGAAAGAGAGGGGAGGAGACCACTTTTAAATGGGAAGACTATTAATACAAAGGAGGCAATTACTACTACATTTACTAAGGAACAGGTATTAAAAGAACTTTCAAAGCTGAAAGTGAACAAATCAATGGGACCAGATGGGATACATCCAAGGATACTAAAAGAGCTTAGAGGGGTGCTGGCAAAACCATTAACTGAAGTATTCAACCAGTCACTAATAACTGCTGTGATTACAGAGGGTTGTAGTAAATGGAATCCATTCTGGGGATGGTAAGGTAATCAGTGGAGTAGTCCAGGGTTCTGTACTATATATTTATAGGTGATATTGCCTGTAGTATTGAGGGGAAAATATGCCTTTTTGCAATGAAACAAAGATATGTATCAGGGTAGACACACCAGGAGGGGTACACAAAATGAGGGATGATCTAGGTAAACAGGTGGAATGGTCAAGAGTGTGGCAACTGCAGTTTAATGCCAAAAAATGCTAAATCATGTGCTTGGGGCACAAAAACCCACAAGCTCAATATATCATTAATGGCACTACATTAGAAACTACTAAGGAGGAAACAGATCTAGGAGTCATTATTTCATATGATTTAAAGGTAGCCAAGCAATGCAACAAGACAATGAGAAAGGCTAGTCAGATGCTTGATTACATAGGGAGAGTAATTAGAAGTAGATAGAGAGTACCTAGAATACTGTGTTCTGTTTTGGAGTGTATATCTCCAGGAAGACATAAATACATTAGTGACTGTGCAAAGAAGAGCAATTAAAATGGTCCATGGCATGTCACAAAACATACCAAGAAAGGCTAGAGGAACTAAACATGTATAGCTTGGAGCAGAGAAGGGAGAGGGGGGATATGATAGCAGCTTTCAAATATATCAAGGGTTGTAACTGGCTAGAGGGGGGTGGCATTTTTCAAAGGAAGAGGTGTAATAGAACACGAGGGCGTGAATATAAACTGGAGGGTGGTAGATTCAGAGGAAAGTTGAGGCAAACATAGTAGAACAGTTTAAACATGCTTGGGATAAATATAAAGATATCCTAAATCTGAAACTAAATTACCGTAGGGTCTAAGGTCAGTATAGTTTTAAATAAACAACTGAGAATACTGGATGGGCCATGTGGCTCTTATCTGCCATCACTTTCTATGTTTCCTGGAGCAGAGAGGGAGGATATGATAGCAGCTTTCAAATATATCAAGGGTTGTGACCGGCTAGAGGAGGGTGACATTTTTCAAAGGAAGAGGTGTAATGGAACACGAGGGCATGAATATAAACTATGAAAAATTACTTCCCATCTCAGGTGGTTGAGGCTAACACAGTAGAACAGTTTATATATAGGATATCCTAAATCTCAAACTAAATTGAGGGTAAATAAGGTCTAGGGTCAGTATAGTTTTAAATAAACAACTGGGCAGACTGGATGGGCCATGTGGCTCTTATCTGCAGTCACTTTCTATGTTTCTATGCCTATCTGTTCTCTTTAATCACTGCTTCTATGCTCTGTTCCCCTGCTCGTCCTTTGCTTTGTTCTGCTGCTCTGTTTCTTTACTGCTATTTTGCGCTTTTCATTCTCTGCCTCTATACTCCGTTCCCTTGCTGTTACCTTGCTCTGTTCTGCCAATGGCACTGTGCTCTGTTCTGCCACTGCCACTTTACTCTACTTAACCACTGCTTGTTCATTCTTTCCGCTGTGGTCCCCATTGTTCATCTTGTCTCTCTGTCTCCTATTCTGTCAGCTGTTACTTCCTTTCTCTTGTATATGTAGACATTATTACTGTGTCTCCATTATTACTTTGTCTTAACTTTTGTTATTCCATCAGAATGAGGTCATACATCACAGCAAAATGATAAATGACATTACAGTGTAGGTACTTAGGACCAAATAAATCCGTCACATCGAACAAGAAAGATTAGTGAATACATTATTAACATAGACATTTTTACTGTGTCTTCATTTTTAAAGTGTCCTTATTTTATATGTCAACATTATTAATGTAGATATTATTACTGTGTCTTCATTTTAGTGTCTCCATTTTATTTGTCGACATTATCACCTTACCGGCATATTTACTGACTGCATTTTAATGTCTACATTTTAACTGCCTTGAAGGTAGCCATCAGAATTAAAACTGCATCACATGGACAGGGCTATATTTAGCAGTCAGGCAACCCATAGACTTAACATTAATGGTCACCCCATCATTATAACTTTATAAAAGACAAATACCAGAGACTCCATAGCAGAGGACAGAACCAGAATCCTAGCACTGTCAGTCTACCTCTGTAACACAAGATTGTGGATGGGGACCATGGTCCCTCAGAAGATCCATTACAGGTTTTTAATCTGTATACCTGTAACTGTGCCTGGCTTCACCTACTTCCTCATCAGCAAGTGGTTCCTTACATTTCTAATTAAAACACTTTTATTTTTTATGTTTTTGTATTTTTTTCTTTAGTGAAATTATTTAAAATTAATTAGATATTGTTTCCATTAAAAAAAAGTGTTATTTTAAGATGTAAGATGTAAAGGATAGGGAATCAGTGAAGGGACAGGATTTAAGAATTTATGGCAACGGGTGCTGTCAGACCTGGGGCCATCTCCAATCCAGAGGAATTTTTTGTTTGTTTTTTTAATTGTGCATAATTGTGTGAGGAAAAGAGAGAAACACAAATTTCTCTAGTATACAATTGGGGGACACTGCTGACCATGGCGTATAGTATGGTGATGCTGGAGTCAGGGCAAATAACGCCAGATGATTTGCGCAAGTGGCATGAATAAGTCTGGCCGTGGGAACGCACTGTGCATACGCACGGCAGATTTTACTAATCGGAACTTTGATCGTATGTGACTTGTACGTAACTCCGTACGACAGGGTGGGACATTCCTACGCAAGCCCAATATACGCATTGTGAGCGGAGGGAGGCATTTAAATTGTACAGAATGGGCTGGGTTAGGCACTTACAGATGACAAGGAATTATGTACGCACAGAGATACGCAAGGAAGAGTTAAGGTAGGCTTCTGAATACGTTAAGTCAGCTAAGTTACATACGTGCGATGGGAGTGCCCGGAGGAGTGCATTATCCTTAGTAGTGCGTAACTTTGCCCCTACTATACACCTTCCCTTCAGGAAGAAAAAGTAAATTTTTGGTGGTGTTGATGGAGTCGGGTATATTTTATATGGGCTCTGGTCATTTTAAATTTTTTAACTTTTAAACTTTTATTTGTTATCTTTTATTTTTAAACTTTAAAAAAAATATTATTTACTCTGCTTATGCGGAATGTAACAGCGCTGCCCAGAGGAATTAATGGAGTGGATATCCTCAAGCCTTCCTCCACTCCGAGTCTTCTTGGCCTTGGTGAGGCCCCTTTGGTCCCTTTGGAGCGGGAGGAGCTGCCAACAGCCGCATATACAGTACATGACCTGGCTATGCCCTCGCCCTTCTGCTGAAAAGGTCTGAAGAAGCAAAGCGATACTCGGTATGCAGCCACATCTGACAGTTTGCAGGAGGCAGCCATTTTAGCTGTGACTGCATTCATTCTATCACACAGGTGGCCATTTTCTCAGAAGGGATTCCTGAGTGAGTAAGAAGGGCAAGGGCTGTCCCTCCCCCAATGTTTGGCACTCTTTTCATAATTACCTCAGAGTAGTAGCACCCATTTATCGTCTCTGCAGTGCCCCTTTCTTGTCCTTGTAATTTTACATCTATTTAAATTATTTGGCTAATTTTCTAGATTGCTGGTGTAGATTTAGTCTAAAGTATATGTGGTGTTGTGAGTGAATTGTTCCTTATATTGATCTTTGAACCAAGAGATAGCAGTCCCTGTTTTTTCCATTGATATGCTTTCTTTGGATGTGGTTCAAGATGCTATGTAGACCGCACAGCTTCTTTATGTAAGACTTCTGACCTGTTAGTGCTATATGATGCAAAACACTGGGGATGGTCAGCGTCAAAATCAACATTAGCTTGTTGGTTTACTGTAGTTTCTTCAGAGGACTTATGTAAAAACAGCCAATGATCCTGAGGGCTCATTCCACTTGGACGGTTGGTGCATCATGGGCAGTACGTCACAGAGCTTCTGCTGAACAGTTGTGTCAAGCCGAAGTCTCAGCAGTGTCCCCCAATGGATTAAAAGAAAGGGATTTTACAGTAAACAAAAAAGATTTTGGTTACTGTAAATTTGGTTACTGTATATTAGTTTGTAATTTAGATTTACAATCTAAATTACAAACTAATTCAATAAAGGAGTCTTTACTAGGAATCCTAATAAATAAAATGAAAACAAAATAAAATGAAAATTTTTGTTTTCAGTTAAAAGGATACATGGTAATTATTTTATTAGTATATAACATGGATCAAAGGGATTCGCGCTTACAGTTTCTGTCAAAGTCCACAGTCTCTATCTCTATGATGTTTCCTGTTGTGTGTAGTCTGTATATCTTCTGTTCCTCTCTTGTTGTCGTTTGTATCCTTTCGTTCACCTTTCTTCTTATTCACCTCTCCTTCCCACCGGTTCTGGTCCTTGGAATAAAGGAAGAAAAAAATTTGAGAGGCTGCAATACAACGCGTTTCAAACAGTCTCCCGTTCTTTTTCAAGGACCTTGAAAAAGAACAGGAGACTGTTTGAAACGCGTTGGTCAGGGCAGTGCAGGGGTACCCTCTGCCCCGCACTGATTCTCCTTTTTCTCTCTCTCACCAGGAGATATACCTCAGGGAAAAAGGAATACCTATCCTCGTGCAGCTCCGTTAATCATACAAAAGGTAAGTATATATTCTAAGGTATTTCACTCACATTTGTTTTCTCTTGTATATATAGCGTGTCTCATTAATCTCTTTCTTTTCCTTTCCTTCTAGGACAGTCCTCCTCGGAAAAAACACAAATATATCCCTCCTTGTGCAATATCAAAATTGCATCTCAATCAGACATTATACAGTACCACTACTCACACATTCCTCCTCTTGTAATCAAGCGTCTGAGTGTGGTCCTCCTGGATATGATATTCCTGATGTACGTCCTGTGGCTTCCAATTTGGTATATATATAAGGAAAGAAAAACACTCCGTAGTGTACACCTGTGGGTCAATGTATCTCCCCACCAAAGGTATACACTCACCTTTAAACCTCCTTGGTGTAAAATAAAACTAAAGGTCTTTTTTCTCCTTCTGTTTCTCTTGTCTTTATTCTTAAATACTGATCCAATATTATCCTTCCATAGTATATTTTATTTCTTATAACAGATAAAAAATTTCCATAAAAAATATATAAATAAAAAACTTCACTGAAAAATGATCACAGTTATGCAATACTCCAGAATGGTGGATCCTATTTGTATTTTCTGGGAACCTTCACCCCCACATAAGGGGGGGGGGATTAAGCCCTTTTCTGTCTACGGATTACACTCCTACTCCTATCCCCAAAGATGTAAATAATCTCCTCATACACCGGGCAGGTAAAAGGGCCCTTAACCTGTAGTTCCTGGGAGAGGGTGAGGATTTGAGAGGCTGCAATACTGGGCAGAGGGTACACCTGCACTGACCTGACCAACGCGTTTCAAACAGTCTCCTGTTCTTTTTCAAGGTATGATCCGTGCTATAGGAGTCCCTCTTTTTATGTGTGTCTCATGACGTCACTTTCCATGGCCGTCTTCATTCCAGTGTTTCTCATTTATATTCTTTAAAACTATTCATTAAAACATTCAAATTAGAATCCTAACACTCTTTTCCCTTATCCTTCTGTTATCTTCTCTTTCAAATGAACTTTGTTCTTCCTAATGTTCGCCGATGTACGGAGCCTTCACCACCGCTACTTTATATCTTTCGTTTTCATTCTACATCTAACTCTATTATTAAATCACTACCCCTATTCTTTTATCTTACTATACGGGGGTCCGTTTAACTATTTCCTGCTTTTCTCCCCGTATTCTTTAAACTTAGCTTGTTCCACTATTCTATTATTGCAGAACGTCTGTCCCCTCTGGGTCCTAGCTTCCCTCCTCAGCCTTCACTGTCATGGATCTGCCGTTATACCCTGTCATCAATCTCACATCGAAAATGATTCAACAGGGGGTCTAGGGGAAAACCCTACTAGGGATGAATGCTGGGGATCTAATCTAACAAGGGGTTCTCTTCTGTGAAAAATGTATACCATCCTCAGTGGTATACCTACTATATCATTTTCTGGAGGTACAAAATTAGTGGCCAGTGGACTAATCCGCAGTTCATGGTGAAAACCTCCTTGGTGTGATCCCTATAAATATATTCTGTTTTTCTGTAAGTTCTTGATAAGTTAGGACCAAGTGTATTTTTTAGATGAGTCATAGTTTGTGACACTTGTGTAGGATGTTTCTTGTGAGGTATCATGTTAGCTTTCATTACATGTATTATTGGTTAATAAAAGTCAGTTATAGTCAATAGTCAATAGCTATTTTAGTACCCCTTTTAAAAAAAGCTCATCTATGCCTCTTAAAATGTTATTATGCCAACACTGCGCTCTCCCTCCATTAGAAATGTGATCGTTATTAGTAAGAAGAAAATAATTTTTCCGATTGGAAAAACTAACAAGCTTAAGGCTTGATAATGCAGCCCTAGGCACCCAAGCAAGGGTGAATGTAGATAGAGTCTCAGGACCTATAGCAAGGTTGCAGGGCACATTTCTGAATGGGATGGGGCCCCGCGGACACCAACTACTCTGTACATGCACAGACAGTTGTCATTGGCTGGCAGATTAGACATCCCCCACATGAGTACTTAGCGCTGTTTACAAATAAATTGCCAGCATTTGCTCTGTCCTCTACCAGTCGTGGTCCCTTGTTCTCCCCTCGTGCTTTCAGAGTAGAAGCCCTGATAAGAAGCTTATCAAGGCATCACCAGCTCAATATCAATAAATCACCAAGGACCGAATTCACAACTCTGAAATATTTAACTTATGTGCCTATTTTTCCGATTATAGCTACTACGCATGCGTACTAACTATTTTACGCTATCTACGTAGCGTTTCATTACATGGATTGCGTGCATGCAATCTTTAAAGACGTAGATAGCATAAAATAGTTACTACGCATGCGTAGTAGCTATAATCGAACAAATAGGCACGTAAGTAAAAAAAATTGGGGTTGTGAATCCGGTCCCATGAGATCCCAATTGCGTTTTCAGCAAACAAAAACAAAAAAAAGATAGAAATTTAAATGTTTCAAAAAAAATTGTTTTTTATTTGATACTTTTATCTGATTTTTACATTTGTCACTTTCATCTGGGAGCATTATATTAATAGAAACTAAGGTGCTAGCAACAACATATGTGAGATTGAAATATATTATATTGGAACTGATTTATCATATGTAGTCTAGTAATACACAGTATAAATAACTATAAATAACTATTGCAAACTGAAAAAGATACTAAAGCCTGTTAAGATTTTGAATTTGAAAATTCACATCATATTTTAAAAAAAGACCTCATTATTATATACTACACAGAGCTTTATCACTTGGCCACTGCAGGGTAAATCAGGGCAGGGACATGAACTAATGACCTTGTGAGTTGCACATGAACTTATGTTTCCCAGTCCCATCAATCAATCCAGTGGCCCCTCCATATGAATAGAACTGAGTGGCCATTTTCTGTGCAATTATTTGACAAAAAGTCTGTGAATGACAAATATATAACCATGTTCTCATCTTTGACATGGGAAAATGGCGCCAAAGAATAGCCAAACTAGTGGTGCCATTCATTTCCTAATGGATGACTTGGAATAACAAATTGGAATGGGTTGAGGTACGCAAGGGAAAAATGTAACTGCAAGGTCAACAGGATGACAATGTGGAATCAGGCGGATCTTCTCATCCCTCAAAATGATTATCAGGGAGACTGGGATCAAAATATGTAATGGCCAACACCATGTCAAGGTGAACATTTAACCTCAAAAGCAGAATTTGCTCTATAGAGTCACTAAAAAAGAAACACACAAAGACAGTTTTTCGCTACTAGTGATGGGTTTATGAGAATCATTGCAAATTCAATACCCGATAAATAATCCAGAAAAGAATGACATTGTTGTAGTTGTCATGGAAGAAGGAAAAAACTCTATGAGAAACACATTTCATTTAATGACAAATGCCAGAACACAGGGTCACACCACAAAGCCGAGTTTCAGATGACCAAGTCATGGCAAAATGAGAAGAAGTGTTATTCAGAGGGAAGTCCAGTGAATTGCTTGAATAGTCTCTAAGCAATGGTGGCAGGGGCCAATACAGAAAAGCAGTTAAAAATGATATACATAAGGCTTACCTCTATATAGAAAGCAAAAGCATCTTGTGCATATTGAGGCTTTTCATGGGAAAACTGGATGCAATCAGTTTTACTGCTTTCTTTGCACTTTTAGTGCAGCCCAAAGAGTGACCCTAGCCCCTTGCCTTTGCCTAGCATTGGAGGAAAATCACATACAAGTGGTACACTGCAATATAAAATAAAACACATTCATTTCTTCAATCGTGCATTGTTTGTATCAGTATGACCAAAAAGAATTGGACTTTGCCTGCATTAGACCATGCTATTGTCACATGATTACCTCAACTCTGATGTTAAATGAGTGCTGCTTAAGTGGACCATGTTATACATTACACAAAAGGTATCTAGAGATCTTAGATTTATTAAATAAAAAACAACAATCGCAATTAACTGAAGGATTGTATCAAATCCTAGATTTCTATTATATCACCACTGATGGTTCTACAAAAAGGTTGAATAATTCACAGAGATTTTTAAAAGTACTGTTATGAGAGCTAGCAATGCAATTTAGGAATTATAATGTAACTATATGTTATTTGTTCATAATATTCCCCAGTTAATGTTTTGAACTTTGCTACTCTTTTATAACATTTCTATTTAGTCACGTTTGTAGTCTATGGAGGCAGTTTTTCACTATAGTAAATGGGGCACTCATAACATGTTACGTTGAGACTCTTAAGGACAGATTTGCTAAGCTATGGCAACCAATCAGATTCTAGCTCTCATTTTCTATTACATATTAGAGAATGTCAGCTAAAATCTGATTGGTTGCTGTAGGCAACATCTCCACTATTCCAAACCCGCAGCTTAGTAAATCTGGCCCATTTCATTTGTTCAAGCTGAATATTTTCTGGCGCAAAAATGTTGCATCCCATCAGACAGTTACACTCAGCCTCTGTTATAAAGAACAGGAATAGGTATACCATAGCAACACAAAAAAAGGAATGTTGCCCTAACTCTACAACTCTATAACCTACAGTTATTATACTATTGTAATTACTTATATGTATACTTCTAATTATAATTACTAACCATTTATGAACATGGAAGAAGGTCAGGTCATGCTTCAATATATCTTTCGTCATCAACACAACAGTAGTTCCTTCCAAGAGTGTCCCAGTATTCATACCCTACAAGTCAGTATTTTTTCCTTCTTTCTAATCCCTATACAAAATGTAAAGAAACTGCTATTATGTATTTAATTTATTTAACTAATCAATTTAAGGAAACTGGTCAATAATGGTATGACATAAAATATGTCTATCTTATGTTTTGAAGAGTTATTTTTTTGTAGATAACTAATCTTTCATGTATTAACTTATAAAAGGACTGTCAATTAGGTGTAATTTGCAGACACATTTTTGTCAGCGGGACACCAGCGCTTACTGATGCTAAATAAATAGTACCTATATCCTATCTCTAACCTCCCAACTCTCTCAAGCTGATAGTTCACTGCAGCCCTGTACCCTCCAATGTAGAAAACTGATGGTGTGTTAATGTGTGTGTGTGCGTGAGTGTAGTGTAG
>WWET01000624.1:280809-295788 GCA_011038615.1 Limnodynastes dumerilii
AGGCGTATGCTGTCCTGTACGTAGGTGTTTTTAATGAAGCTACTATTTCCAGATATCTCTCTGTGAGCATGTTCAGGAATCATGAATTATAATATAACAGTTCTAAAATATGAAGTGAGCAGTGGCTGAGAAATAGTTATAATAGTAATATTTTGGTGATATAAGCCAAAAATGGATATTATATTCAAGCAGAAGTTGTGGCTGGGGGAATGAGCAGACCTTCTTGGTCAAGCAATGACAGGAGAAAATGGGGGCAGAGGGCATTTTGCTCCATGGGTTGGTCCCACATTCAGTTGCCATGTGCTTGGTCCACATTTGTATTTCTTTAAAATATTCTAAAGCATGGAGTGCAGGAGCAAGTCTAGGTTTATGGATAACATGCACTTTTATGGAGAAGGGGCCAGATCCAGAGCTACGTCCGCTAGCGTATTTACGCTAGCCGGAGTCGTAAAAATGGTATTTTGTATGTCCAGCGCATGCGCGCGGCAGATGTTACGGCACGTAACTCTGAACATACGCACTATCCTAGTATCAAGGGCGTAACTACGAACGAAAGGGCGTGCCAGCCATACGACACCCGTAATTACGCTGTGGAGGCGGGGTGAGGCATGTAAATGTATAGTATGGGCGTGCTTAGGCGTGTAAGTAGGTGCAGCCATTACGGCCGACAGGAGTTACGCTTTGAAAAGTTAAGGCAGGGTTGGGAAAGCGTAAAACGGCAAAAGTACGTACAACCGAGGGGAGTGTCTGGGGGGGGTGCATAGCAATTATGATAGCGCAAATACACTACACGTTGAAACATAAAGGGAACGTAGGTCTGGATCCGGCCCCAAGGTTTCTTAATTAAGATAACCTAATGTGTATGTGCAAATACACAGTCACAGTCACAGTGGCTCAAATGGGAGCACTTCTGCTGCACAGCAAGTTATATTCCTGGGCAATGCCTTATCTGTGTGGAGTTTGAATGTTCTTCTTGGGTTTCCACACTACAAAAATGCTAGTAGACTTATTGGCTACTGAATAAAAATGAGTGTGTGTGTGTGAGTGTGTGTGAGTGAGTGTGTGCTTTAATGGGGCAGGGGCTGATGTGAACGCTATGCATTATATAGCGCTATTTAATATGAAGGCGGTATATGAAAACCTGTTAATAAAAAATACATAGACATGTTACTTTTTAGCTCAGAATTGGTGTAAATTGTAGCTAGTTTGGCTGTGTAAACATAAAGGATTCAGAGCTGTGCTTGCACCTATTTTTAAGTTGTAAGCTCAGCAGTTTTTCACACTGCACATGTGCAAACGGGAGCAAGCACAGAAAGACGGACGCAAAGCCACTCATCCGCTTCTGTGTGCTCTGCTCTAGTGAAATGTTATGTTCCGCTATAATTAATTGAGAAAGTGATTGGTTTATTGCTGCTGCCAGGACTGTCTTAACAGCATTGTAGGCCCTGGGCAAAGCAATGCACCGGGACCTCTACCAAACCATTCACGAAAACAAACATGTAACCAACACTTATAACATAAAAATTACAACATATAACTAATATTTAATCATACTCTTCTCTCCTGCATCACACTGCCTGTTCATCACACTATACCCCCAGATCATCAAACTGTTGCCCCTTTATCATCACACTGTACCCTCTATACTTTTGCTCCTTCTTGTGTGTCCAGCAAGCCTTCTGTGCTCTCCTTATGTGTCCAGCCTTCTGTCCCCTCCATAAGTTTGTCCAGCCTTCTGCCCTTCTCTGTATGTGTGTCCAGGACTGCATGGCAGTCAGCGGAACAGAAGACAGTACAAACAAAGCATTTTCAGATGAAAATGCTTTGACTGCTGGGGCCAAGTAAAGCGCTGTGCTCAAAAGCCCCTACAGACTGTGGGGCTCTGGGCAACTGCCCATCGTGCCCATTGGGAAATACGACCCAAGCTGTTTCCTTTAAAAAAAAAACAACAACAACCCTATTTTACAAATATTAAACAGATAAATTTAACAATCAATTATGTTTTTTAAACAAACATCTGGTCATACACTACACTACTAGTACTAGTGGTGTCTCAATAGCATATAAAAAAAAAAAATACCTTTGAAAGGTAGCAACATTTGTACTTGGATCAAAAATTGGTTGGAGAATAGGGAACAGAGAGTTGTGATAAATGGAAATTATTCTAATTGGTCAAAAGTTTTAAGCGGTGTACCTCAAGGTTCTGTGCTGGGCCCAGTCCTTTTTAATATATTTATTAATGACCTTGGTGATGGTTTAGAGGGCAAGTTTTCCATTTTTGCAGATGACACTAAACTATGTAAGGTAATAGAATCTGAGCAAGATGTAGCGTCCTTGCAGAGGGACTTGAGTAAACTAGAGGATTGGGCGACCAAATGGAAGATGAGGTTTAACATAGATAAATGTAAGATTATGCATTTAGGGATCAAAAACAAGCATGCAATCTATAAATTAAACGGGGTAAATTTAGGAGAATCTTTAATGGAGAAGGATTTGGGAGTGCTCATGGACAATAGACTTAGCAATAGTGCTCAATGCCAAGCAGCAGCTGCAAGGGCCAATAAAGTATTAGCATGCATAAAAAGGGGAATAGATGCAAGGGAAGACTGTGTAATTTTGCCACTATATAAATAATTGGTGAGGCCTCATCTAGAATACGCAGTTCAGTTCTGGGCACCAATCCATAAAAAAGACATATTGGAACTAGAAAGGGTTCAGAGAAGGGCAACAAAATTGTTAAAGGGTAGGGAGTCATTGAGCTATGAGGAAAGGCTAGCCAGTTTAGACATGTTGACTTTAGAAAAGAGGCGTCTAAGAGGAGATATGATCAATATATACAAATACATCATGGGTCAATACAGAGAACTTTCAAAGGAACTTTTTACCCCAAGGACTGTACACAGGACAAGGGGGCACCCACTAAGGTTAGAGGAAAAGAAGTTTCACAACCAGCAAAGGAAAGGGTTCTTCACAGTAAGGGCAGTCAGGATGTGGAGTCACTGCCAGGGAAGGGTTCTTCACAGTAAGGGCAGTCAGGATGTGGAGTCACTGCCAGGGAAGGGTTCTTCACAGTAAGGGCAGTCAGGATGTGGAGTCACTGCCAGGGAAGGGTTCTTCACAGTAAGGGCAGTCAGGATGTGGAGTCACTGCCAGGGAAGGGTTCTTCACAGTAAGGGCAGTCAGGATGTGGAGTCACTGCCAGGGAAGGGTTCTTCACAGTAAGGGCAGTCAGGATGTGGAGTCACTGCCAGGGAAGGGTTCTTCACAGTAAGGGCAGTCAGGATGTGGAGTCACTGCCAGGGAAGGGTTCTTCACAGTAAGGGCAGTCAGGATGTGGAGTCACTGCCAGGGAAGGGTTCTTCACAGTAAGGGCAGTCAGGATGTGGAGTCACTGCCAGGGAAGGGTTCTTCACAGTAAGGGCAGTCAGGATGTGGAGTCACTGCCAGGGAAGGGTTCTTCACAGTAAGGGCAGTCAGGATGTGGAGTCACTGCCAGGGAAGGGTTCTTCACAGTAAGGGCAGTCAGGATGTGGAGTCACTGCCAGGGAAGGGTTCTTCACAGTAAGGGCAGTCAGGATGTGGAGTCACTGCCAGGAAAGGGTTCTTCACAGTAAGGGCAGTCAGGATGTGGAATTCACTGCCAGAAAAGGTTGTGATGGCAGATTCACTGGATATGTTTAAGAAAGGATTAGATACATTTTTAGCAGAAAAGGACATTCAGGGTTACCAGGACCGCTGATTTAAATAAAGGACAGTAGTGGAGCAAGGTAGAAATGTATGTATTTATTTATCTTAGGATTGCAACAGTTTTGAGGTTGCTTTATATGGATTAACTTCCAATATAAAGATAGGGATCGCAGGAGATCCAAAATAGGTTGAACTTGATGGACTGTTGTCTTTTTTCAACCTCATCAACTATGCAACTATGTAACTATGTAACTATGTAAAAAACATGCAGTTTTATAGGTTGCTGCATTACACCTTGCATCCTATCTGCCTATATGCATCTCTTTGCATGTTTTAAATTAGTGCCCATATTCAGTGTGACCTGTCCAGAATTGCTACTGTCGGAACTCTCCATAGATCGCACGCCTTTTGAACTATGGATGCACTAAAACTCTGAATCAGCTCCAAAGTCAAGCAACCACCCATGGTCAGTATCAGATTTCTAAGCCATCCCCATCTTATTTATCACATGACAAATCCAGTAGCAACCTCTAGCACAAACCACACTTATCGGTGCATCTACCCCTTTGTAGAACTTTTCTATAAAGTTCGGGGGAGGAAGATGTATTGACTTATTTTTCTCCAAAGTGTGGCTTATCAATAATTGTTAGTGGCCTCTGGGAAAATCTACATTCCCATAAACATAAGAGAGTTTAGGTAATGTTTGTTCTATGTTCAATATGAAGTCACTGGAAATCCTGTACAATACATCAAATAACATGAAGACATGCAGAAGCTATTGTTATATCAGCGTCTGATTGTTACTTTGACCCATGTAACCTATACTATTCTACTGCTTCAATAGCAAGATTACAAAGTGTAATAGGTTTACCTGTGTTTTTGTGCTTTGGTCTTTTCCTTTACATTACAAGATTCCTATTCTTTTCTCAGACTTCTGAGATCATTTTTGAACTGAACACACAGGTAAATAAGGAAATGTATAGACTATGATTAGATGTTACTTCTACCACTGTCTAAATTGCTTGTCAACTTTTGGGCCTCATGAACACCATCATGTAATCTATGTTGTGTGGAAAGCTGGTACCAGTAAGAACATTGTGCTAGATCCAGATCCCCTGCATGCTTTACGTGCGTGCAGGGGTCTGTAATTACGTATCGTAGAGGGAAGTGCATCCCCCCACACTCCAGAAGGCTACCTTCATTTTTACTACTTGATCTGCGTCTATACATACACAGATCAAGTCGTAACAGTGATTCCTCGCCCCCGACCCCTTATTTAAATTCCTATCCCCTCCTGTATACGGCATTCGTAACTGGAGGGTCCCCCCCTTCATCGTACCTTTAGATGTACGTTACTTAGTTTCATATACGTCTGAAGGTACGCTAGTGGAATATCTGGCGCTCGCATGTGCTGATGTTCCTAGACAGGGGACTTAAGCAAATGACTTGTGTAAGTTCACTGTTACTTTCCTATGTCCCCCTAATTACCCCTCGAATCTGGCCCATTGTGCTGTCTGAAGAATGGACCACAAGCTATTGACAAATTAAAATCTGTTGACCACTACGTTGCAAGCTTAGAGAGGTGCAGTTTTTCTAGTTTTTTTTTTAATTATTATTATTATTATTATTATTATTATTATTATCAATTATTTATAAGGCAACACAAGGTGTCCACAGTTCCATACAAATACAACAACAAAATACAATACAAACATACAGAGCAGGGATGGACAACAAAAAGGTTATACCTGCACCTGGACAAGACATGTTGCAGTATGAAGGGAGCAAATTATTAGGCTCTTCTTCTTATAGCACACATTTACTCAACAGCGCTATATTTAAAGTGTAATCAAAATGGTCCATGATCAATAATAGGATTGATAAAAACCACAAAAAGGATGCGCTTTGAATATATTCCACCAAATTTATAAAAAAAACCTTAACCGTGTAAAATAAGTCATGAACATAAACACATACCATTAAAAGGTCTTGACGATTAGTAATAATCTATAACTATATAAGTCTGTATTTGGATTACCATCAGTAAAATCGGCATATATATATTCTTAAGATTTTGATGTTGGTTAACATTCATCTTATCTTGATGTCTCATGTTGGAAACACACTAAAGTTGAAAGACTCGATATAAGTGGAATTGCTCCATATTTATTTATCAGCATTCATCAACTCTTTATTTATACCATCAGGAAATATTGTGGAAAAGTTGAAAAGAAATATATACTATTAGTGTGTTCTGTTGTGCAGAATATCAGAGATATATTTAGCAACATATGTCAACTTGCTCTAAAATGTGCTGCTCTGGATCTCCCGGGGGGAAGCTGGCAAAAGTTAGCAACCCTGACATATCCTATAAAGCAGGCCTGTCCACTCTGTGGCTCTCCAGCTGTTGTAAAACTACGTATCCCAGCATGCTTTGTCATATTTCAACTATGCCTATGCAGCTAATGCATGCCGGAAGTCATTTTATTCTTATTATTATTAACGTTTATTTGTAAGGTGCCACACAGTATCCGCAGCGCCATACAGAGGCAATAGCAAAGACAATAGTTGCATATACAATACAATAATTAACAAAGGGTAAACAATATGAAAAGAATACAATACATGTATAAAGCAAAAATTAAATACAAAAATAGCAAAACAATATGTGATAAAAAAATAAAGATGATGTATAAGTGTGTAGAAGCAGATGAATGAGGAGAGGGTATAGACAGCGGAGAAAAAGGTGGGAAGAGATGAGGACAGGGTAGAGGGATGATGACAAGAGGAAGGAGGACCCTGCTCATAAGAGCCAACTTGCTAAGTGACAGAGGGTGAACAAACAGGAGACAGTGGTGAAGATGGGGAGGACAAGTAAACTTAGGTGGAGGAAGGGTAGGCTAGCCTGAAAAAGTGGGTTTTGAGGGAGCGTTTGAAGGATTGGAGGGTGATGGATTGCCTGATAGGATGTGGTAGGTTGTTCCAGTGGAGGAGGGCGGCCCAGGAGAAGTCTTGGATGCGGGAGTGAAAAGTGGTTATAAGGTTGGAGTTGAGGCGGCGGTCACCAGTGGAGCGGAGTGGATGGGAGGGAGTGTGGATGGAGATAAGGGAGGAGAGAGTCTTGTAAGTTGTGGTGAGGAACTCAAAGAGAATTCTGAAAGGGACAGGAAGCCAGTGTAGAGATTGACAGAGAGGGGAGGTGGAGGCAGTGCATTGGGAGATGAAGATGGCAGCAGCATTTAGTATAGATTGTAGGGGTGTGAGACAGACCAGAGGGAGGCCAGAGAGAAGAATGTTGCAGTAGTCCAGACGGGTGATAACGAGAGAGTGAATGAGCATTTTAGTGGCATCTGCTGTTAAGAAGGGTCTGATGCGAGCAATGTTGCGGAGATGAAAGCGGCAGGACAGTGAGAGGGCGCGGATGTGGGGGGTGAAGGAGAGAGAGGAGTCCAGGAAGACGCCCAGTCATAGCTTCACAACATCTGGAGAGCCACAGGTTGGCCAGACCTGCTATAAAGAATAGAATGTAATGGTAATGTAGTAATTGCAAAATGTAGCACAATGCTTATGGGTACTGAATTCAGCAACAGTAATATTTGCACCCAGTGCAAGGTATTGAGTTATCATCTTGCTAAATTGAACTGTCACAAGTTATAGTCGAGAGCACCCAAGATAGATGACCCAGGCACTTAATTTAGTAACTTTGTTAGGTTGTTGGGAAAAACCTGCTTGACAGTCTAGCAGCACTAAGGAATATCAGCGATTGTTAATCTCTGATATAGTTAAACCTTATGTGGGCAACACTAAGCAAAATGATAAATAGACATGGGGATTACAGCGCACCCTAGGGGGTAATTAGGTAAGAACATCAATGGTTACAGCATGAGTGGAATGAAGTTATGTGTGTAGAAGTGGCAGAAAGTGCTGACTATGGTGTTTTGTATACAAAAAGGAAGCTAAACTGTTTTGTTATTTTTGGTTCGCCTTTCGTTTTCCTGTTTTTAACATGAGCTAGCATCCATTCTACCAGCAGAATGAACCCTTCTTATGTACCAGAATCTCTATAACAGTTGACTCTATTACTTAACAGATTAAATATTAATTGACACTATAGTTCTATTGACAAGATGAGGCAGTATAACATGATAACTGTGGAACAGATATGCAATGTTTTACTGCACTAAGCTATACATATTGGGTAGGTCGAGGGTTTGAGAGTAACGACAGAAACAGGTGGAAGTTTACACATGTGAGGGCTGTAAAAAAAAAATTATTGGAAAACCAGGGAAAAAACCTTCTGTTTTTATATTTCTTACAAATATATATATAGAGTTTAAAATAAAAAATGTAAAGAAAGGGTCCTCTACATGGAAAGCCATAAGTGTGAGAGGTCTGCTATCAGGACCCTCTTATCCCTATTAAATCAGGATCATGTCAATAAGAATTTTTAAGAATTGAGCTACTATGCATGCGTAGTATCTTATTTACACTATCTACGTACCATTAATGTACGTAGATTACGTAAGCGCGGTCTAAAGAATACCTTTCCTTCCATACCACATGTAGTCAATCCTCTGTACCTAAATGGTACGCAGATTGCGTAAATTACCCACTACACATGTGCATGCATGTCTTAAAAGGCCACACTTAAGAATCAGGTGCTTCTTAAGTGTGAATACGGTCCATAGTCACTACTATACAAGGCAAAGAGTGTCCTAGTGTCCACTATAAAATTCCTACTGCATCCAAGCCATAAACCACTATACAAATAATTCAGCATTCTTATAACCACAATGCAGTAAAAAAGGCCTTCTTGTGAGACATTTGTAACGACAAAACAAATAAAGTGCAGCCTTGTGAATATTTACTATTATCCAGTGACATATCCCCACACACGCACACTAGTGCACACTGCTCTAAATCTGAGAATATATATTTATACATATGAAATACTTAATAAACCACAAGTCAATGCTAAGCCCCTCTTGTGTTCTTCTGTGTCTTCAGCCTTCCAATATTCCCCTCTTGTGTGTCTCTAGTCTTCTGATCTCCCTTCTTGTGTGTTTCCAGCTTTCCAATATTTCCCCATTTTACAGATAGAACAGTATAGTTTGTTACTGGTTTATGGCAGTGTGCTGGGGCAATTTTTCCCTTTGTTTCTGTGGCAAGCAGATTAACCCCCTGCCTTTCATGCACCTGTTTAACATTTGCTTAATAAATTGATTGAGCAACTTCCATTCTGGTTTTATTTCCCCATTTGTGTATCAACCTTTCCAAGTTTTCTTCTTTTATGTGCCTCCAGCCTTCCATTCTCCCCATTTGTATCCTCAGCCTTCAAATATATTCTCCTCTTGTGTGCCTCCAGCTTTCCAATTTTTCCACTTTTGTGTCTCCAGCCTTCTTTTTTCTCCACTTGTGTCTCCAGCCTTCAAATATTTTCCCTTGTGTGTCTCTGACAGGCTCAGTAACTATGAGACCAGTGCAATAGAGCAGGGAGAGCATCTCTTTAGCCCGGTGCCCTGCTGCAGTGTAACTCCCCCGTTTACTGCATCACGCCGGCCCTGGGTGCGACATACGCACAGGAGACTGGAATCCTGCAGGTATCCTGACTAACATCATTGGAGAAGTTGTTCACTGGATATAGCCCAAATCTCTTCCCCAGTTGTTGAACAGCTGTTTTCTTTATGCTTTCTCACCTTTTCCTAAATAAACCTCTTAGAGTGGAGCTATCACAGAGCGCGTGGCCACTCTGCACCAACCGCATGTTTGCATTCTCTTCCTAGTAACCTGGCAACTAATAGGAGTAAAGTGCATCCTATTTATATCACTGGCAAAGAGCCACCTGTGCCAGTGCAAGAAGTACCTATGTGCATTGTTCCTGGTTCCTGAGTCCCTGTGTGACTTCAGTTCTCCCTGTGCCTGTTTACTCTGACGTCTCTCTGTGCCAGTTTACCCTGACGTCTCCTTGTGCCTGTTTATTCAAGCCACAGAACTAGCTGTACCAACATTCCATCTTCAAGGGTGTGCTGCTCAGTCATTAGCTGCACTGCAAGCCCCAGCATTCTATCTGCAAGTAGCAGTGCAGTGACATTCATCCAAGCCTCCTTCATCTGCTGCCCTACAAACAGCAGCGTTTCATCTGCAACAGCGTGCCGCTCAGTCAATTAGCTTCACTAACAGCACAAGCATTCTGTCCACTAGAGAGTTTAGCTCTCACCATCTGCGGCACTACAAGCTTCAGCTATCCGAGTGTGTGCAGCTCATAAATAGCAATGCAGCATCAAGAGCTTATTGCAGTCCTAACTCTGTTCAGTCGCAGTCCCAACTGCTTTCTTGTGACCAAGTCTGTGCTCCAACCATTGAGCAAGGCCTACATCGGGAACACTCGTTCCGTAATCACCACCGCAAACCCAGGGGACCCTGAGTGAGATCCAAAAATCCTGAGTCTGTGACAGGAGCTATGAAATGGACCTCTTATAGTGGAGCTAGAAAATAATACTTTTCAACAACTCTAATTCTGTTTTCCAGGTTTTAATCAAACATCCCCTGCAGCATGTAGTTTAACATGGCGTTTCTGAGGTGCACTTGTTTTTGTTGTTACTCTCAAACGCTGGATCAGCCCCATTATGTTCTTTGTGATAGACTGATAGGACCATGCTCAGACTTAATAACATTTGCACACATATGCATGCCGTGTGCATAAGATGGCATTTTTTTATCAATATGCGCATACGCGGCAGATGTTACACATCAGATCTTATTACATATGGAGTTGATTTCCACACGTGCACAACGCCCTATGACAAAACGTGATAAAGTCTGTATCAGGTCTAAATCAGGTTCATAATTAGGAAGTGAGTCATAGAGCAGAGACTCCCGTTATACCTTTAGAGGGAAGAATATGCATTAAGAGACAATATTGTAATTTTTTATATATAAATGTCTTTTGTGCCATGAAATGTTTTCAGTTCTACCTAACTGAGTGCGCTGTTGCTGTCATTTCAATCTGAATAAAGCTCCAGGCACGTGTGTCCTTCTTTTGACATAATTGGCTGACCAATGAAAAATGGCATTGTTTGCATATAACGTGTACTTGTACACGTGTCATTGTACATTAATCATTTTAGACATTGCAACTTTGTGAAAGCAAATACATAGGCTTTAAAAGAATTTTTTTAAAGTGAAAAAGTGTCCTTCCTTGCATTGTGTTATGCACATGGTTTTGTTTGAAATGATCCAAGAAAATAAATAGTATTTAACGAGTCAACACCCTATCCCCTGGACTGTGTGGTGGGTAATGGGCCACAGAAAATCAATTGGACACTGCAGTTCAAAGATAAGGATTGTGGCTTTTATTTCTGGTAGGACCCTAGTGACCCCAATCAATCTATGTCTTTGAAAGTTTAAATCATCCACTCCAAATTAACCCCTTCATTGAAACTTGCTGTCATTTGACTTTTTCCTTGCAAGATCCCTAGGTTGTTGTGGTGCTAAAGTGGTTAAAAACGCTTTCGCTTTGCGACAGATGCTTTCTCTCTCTCTTGTGAATACAACTACAAGTCTTTTTTGTGGTTCAACTAGCGGAAAATGCACAAGTCTTTTTTGTGGTTCAACTAGCGGAAAATGCCTTGCAAGGATCAATGGCCTGGAATTTGCCGTTGCCCTTTTAAGTTTCGAATGGCTACTTACCAAGATAGGTGAATTTTGTTCATGTGTTCTTGTGATGGATGACTAAGATGCCCTCTAATTATCCAGAAGTCTTGTAAAACGGCAGGGTCACCTTCTAGGTGTGCTTTGTTCTCTTCCATGCCAAATATCTCCTACCAATTTGTGCATGCCACAAAATACACACTCAGATTATAAATCATTCTTAATCAGTTAATCACCATTAATAGGTATAAGCATTGCAGGAGCTAACATTGTAACTTCCGTCTACTTAATTTGAATATGCATATTATGTTCTGTTTATTATTAGCTTTGTTTCCTTGTGAAAAAATTAGGTTTCATTCACCCTAAATGACAAATAAAGATCTTGGGCCAGATCCAGAGCTATGTCCGCTAGCGTATTTACGCTAGCCGGAGACGTAAAAATGCTATTTTGTAGGCACTGCGCATGCGCGCAGCAGATGTTACAGCACCTAGCTCTGAACGTACGTACCATCTTAGTATCAAGAGCGTAACTACGAATGAAGGGGCGTGCCCGCCATACGACACCCGTAATTACGCATCGGAGGCGGGGTGAGCCATTTAAATCATACAGTATGGGCGTGCTTAGGCGTGTAAGTATGAGCAGCCATTACGGACAAGTTACGCTTTGCAAAGTTAAGGTAGGGTTTGGAAAGCGTAAAACGGCAAAAGTACATCCGAGTGAGGGGAGTGTCTAGAGGAGTGCATAGTAATTACAATAGCGTAAATACGCTACTCGTTGAAACGCAAAGGGAACGTAGGTCTGGATATGGGTCCTTGTTCTACTAATGTTCTGCTAATGAGAATATAGCAGGGCTTCATATGAACTGTAAGGCAAAACAAAATGGCTGTTCATTAGTCTAAAATATGAATGCTACAGATAGTATGACATTTAAAACTGGAGCGATATGAAACATGATAAAAGTAAAACATTTTTGTTCCAACAAAAATTGGAAATGAAATAAAGAAGTCAAGCAAAGATGGGAAAATGAAGACATAGTACCACAATAACGGTAAGAAAAGGTGCGTTTAAAAGTTTGTTGTATATGTATGATAGTTTTGGAAAAACGTCTGAGGTATGTTAGTGTTTGTATATTCCTCACGTATATTATCACACACCTGCCATTTTTCTTTTTGTTTTTGCAAGGGACATGTGCAGTTTCTGCTTTCGTGATATAGATATGCCACAATATTCTGCTTCCAATGGTTGATACTCTGGGAATCATAGCAGAGTGTCAACCATGACCAGAGAGACTCTCTCATATCCAACGCATTTGCGTGTATAAGGAATAGGCAGCAGCAAAGATCTAAAGACCGCACTTACGCATTCTACATACAGAAATGGTACTTAGATAGCGTAAATATTCTTAAAACGTGCGTAACACGAAAACAACGTACCTGTGAATCCAGACAATCATTTTGTTTCTCCTCGATCTGGCTACTTTTACAGAATAGCGAGCACCATTCTTGACTATTGTACTACACTATACTCTTTCTTGGAGGGTTTAAGTTAAATCCCCTTTGTTTTCTGCATTTGTGTTTGCCCAGCTGTAAACTGCTTAATACTCCAAAACCCTTACGGTGCCTTTGTCCTCTAGGTGGCTGCTCAGTGGGTTAAAGTATCCTAGCTGATTACATGAAGAAAACACAAGTCAGAGGGTTTTTATTAGATTACACTAAGCATTTGTATTTTCCCTAGATTTCATTAATTCCACAAGTTCCAAGAAAAACTTAAAATGTATGATTATTCTTAGTATAGAAGAGACTTTTTATTTGTCAGTCATTGTTAATTTGCATAGTTTCGCTGAACTATAACAATTGTGTAAAAAAAACCTAATCAAAATAAAACAAAATGTATTAAAGAACATAACAAAACCATAAAATATACATGAAGATAAATTATACATAACCCAAATCTTACTTTAAACATGTCACACATTAAAGCATAAGTAGATACAAATAAAAAATGACAAGTCAGGGTATGTGTATGTTTTTCAAATGATCCAGCAAATGTTTTTATGAATTGATCGAAAGGCTCAACAATCACTTTTATAGGAGAAAAAGAAGAATAAAAATATGAAACTGATGGGACATTGTTCTGTATTGTTAAAGTGATATCTTTCCACCAAATGCATTGCAGATGGATCCACAAAGCCACGGATGCACCCAGAGTGATCTCCCGTGGGACGTTCTAAAGCCAAAACTACATCTGCAAACACAGGGAAAATAAGTATGTATGCGTTCACAATTGCAATGTGATTGTAATTTCTCTACAGCTCTACAACTGATAGCCTGGTAAGTATACCAAGTGTATATTTGTACAATATGGGGCGTATTCAGAGAACCATTTCCATAAAGGTACGCAATTATATGCACGCACGGTGCAGGCCAAACCCCCTCACAACCATGACACTCCCCTCTCTCGGCCATGCTGTCGGCGACTTCCGCCTCCATAGACCACTTGTTACTTCCCGTGAGCAGTTGCGTGCGTATATGTCCTCTGTCCATGTGATGCTTTATAGACAGATATATAAATAAATTGGATTTGCCAACTATTTTATTTTTGACCACTTAAGTTACTCAAAAAAAGCTCTTATTTATTAGAGGGGGCTTTTTAAAATCATTTTTGTAATAATGAATCTGTACAGAAGATATAGACCACCGCTGGAATCCTGTTTGTCAGAGTTCATCAATTGAATTGGGTGACTTTTGTCCTTTTTTCAGTCTGCAGATTGTCAGCCCTCAATGGACTTTTCTCTTCATTTGTTGCAGTACCTGTCACACGTTTCTCATTCTGTGCATGTTCAAAGCTTTCTCTAAAGAATACTCCTTGGTATTTATGCTGCTGGCCAATATGTCGCTGGCTGCTTCCTAATCTTCAGCAGTAGCGTGGCTGCACTGAGCCCCTTTGTGCTTGGAAGGGAAATGCCTGAAAATGAAGTGCAATACAATGTCAAGTAGGCTTGTTTGACTCCAGGTTGAATTTGGTTTTGTTTGGGGTTCTGAGAATACTCCTAGTTGACTTCAGACTTTGTTCTGCTTGTTATAAATTAAGTCTAAAGAAAAACGGAAAGGAATTTTCTCTAATCCTGTGTTATACAATGCTAAATAAGTAAGTATTTTTACCCCTCATCCTGACCTGATCTAAGAGGCAAAGCTGGAGAGGCAGCTGCATTTGAAGGGGATTTTCATCTTGTTTCCAAGACCCAATTACTGAATTCAAGCTAAATGTAACATGGTTTTAATTCTCTTTGGGTCTTAAGCATTCACATAAGTCTCCAACTTCTCCCGCATTCATTCTAACATATTCACTAGCAATGAAAATTTCTGCTATTAAACTAAACAATACCAAGCTTACAGATGTACTTGTGCTGCTGGGCAAAAAAGAAAGTGTGTTTTTATTTTAACAACCAAATCATCTGTAATGCATGCAGTGCTTCATTTATTATTTAATCCAATGATCTTATAGTTGTGAGGCAACAGGAAACATTAGGTAAGATGGGGCGGGGGGGGAGTGCCACAAGCAGAACCCTGTTCAATGACCAGAGGTGCTAGAAGGCAAATTCAGCCCACAGACCCTTCAGGTGCCCTGAGCCCCTAGGTTCA
>WWET01000624.1:332624-348999 GCA_011038615.1 Limnodynastes dumerilii
AGGAGATGATAGGGGGACAACACAGGAGGAGATGATGGAGGAAGGGGGACAACACAGGAGGAGATGATGGGGAGCTGATGAGGGGAAGGAGAGATGATGGAGATAGAGAACTGACATAGGGGAGGGGGAGATGATAATGGTATGGTGATGAATGGGGAGGGGGAGATGATGAAGAGAACGAGGAGGGGGAACTGATGAAGAGGAGGGGGAAAAAATGAAGGGAATGGAGAAAGGATAAAGAGAATGGGGAGATGATAAATGGGGAGGGGGAGATGATGAAGAGGAGGGGGGGATGATGAAGGGGATAGAGAGATGATAAAGAGAATGGGGAAGATGATAAGAATAGGGAGATGATGAATGAGGAGGGGGTGATGATATAGTGAATGAGGAGGTTGAGATGATGAAGTGAATATAGCGGGGTGTTTTTATTTTGTATATTTTATTTTGCTTTTTGGAAAACCTGTTCTAGAACTGCCTACCCCTGTGTTCCAGGTGAAATAACAGAAAGAGTACTCCAATCATTTCTTTGCAGCCTATCACTGAGGGGTAGATCCAGAACTACGTCCGTCTTCCATAGACGGACTTAATTCAATGAACAATAACTACTGCGCATGCATAGTAGCTATTGTACGTAATCTGCGTATCGTTTTGATACGTAGATTGCGTATATGCGGTCTTTTAGTAAGGATCTGGACCCTCAGATCCAAATTTTGTATTTGTATTCATTCTGAAGCATTCCAGGTAGATGTGAACACTAAGAACCAGATTTACGAAGCTGCAGTAAAGCTACAGAAGAGGTGTTGCCTATAGCAACCAATCAGATTCAAGATGACATTCTCTAGCATGTAATAGGATAGTGAGAGCTAGAATCTGATTGGTTGCTATGGGCAACATCTCCACTCTTCCTTTCCTGCAGCTTAGTAAATCTGGCCCCAATTGTGCAGTACAGACACCCGTCACTATGTCCAGACTTTCAATCCATCCAAGGATGGATTGGAAATCTTAATTTAGGGTCCTGTCCTCAGAATGCTGTGCTGTGCTGATCCTATTAGGTTGGCTGTGGGGTGGTAGGGAGCTTGCCCTGATTATATTGCGTAGCCACTATATGATGTCCCCAGCTTGTGGGGTGTTATGTCAGGAGCCAGCACTCACCCGCACTTATGGCATAAATAAATGTATCCCAGCAGTGCTTTTCTCAATGTGAATTTTCAGGTGTATCCTTAAACCCACAAAGCTAGATGTAGACCTAGGCCAGGATTCACAACACCGGACGTATTGCATGTACGTTCAGTGTTTCCTGATATTTAATACTGCGCATGCGTAGTTTCAGACCGCATATACGCAATCTACGTAACAAAAAGTTACCTAGATTACGTAAAAAAGATACTACGCATGCGCAGTATCAAATATCGGGAATCACCGGACATACATATAATCCGTCCGGTGTTGTGAATCCTGGCCTTATTTCCATGGCCAGTTCCAATGGCCAACAAGTGGGTGTGTACCTTAAAATGTGGTCAGCGGAGGAACACTTGTCTGAGTAAAAGCTTCTGCAGGTGTTTTATTTTAATGGAGTTTGCAAATGACCTTTAGCATGTATTTATTTGCTTTCATTATTGCACAGAAACATAGTATCTCACCTTTAGAAACAACACACGCTTTCTATCAGATTCCTTGTGAAGGTCACTTTCTGTCTTCTTTGTTTGACCTATCACTAGTTTAAACAATGGAAAAGATATTTCTGTAATGAAGGTCTAATGTGAAGCCCAGATGAAGCTGATCTCTACTTAGCAGGAGATGTTTGTCTACCTGTCTTCTCCATCAATCCATATACAAAAGAAATTTGTATTTTGTGTAGCCTTCCTCACACAACCTCCTCTGTTTGCTCTTGTGAAGTGGCATCTATTACTGTCAAAGGCTTATCACAGTGATGGAAAACCAAACTAATTTGTATTGCTTGCAATGAAAGTAAATATCACAAATGATAAAATCAAGGCAACTATTAAACAACCATTTTACTGATTTAGTGCTGTCGCAGGAATAGCTCCAGTTGAGACATTCATTACAAATAACTTCAGTTGTACAATATTTACATATACTTTTCACCTGCAATGCTGAAGAATATCATTGTCATACACAGTATAATTGCTTTATACTGTACCATTCCATAGACTTGTTGACAGTCTTATACAAATACACATTTGAATCTATGATGTCAAATTTTATCTTTATTAAAAAGTGAGATTCCTAACTTGATCTCAAACCGAGAAAGAAATGAATTTACTATATGAGGGGCTATAATAAGGACTGAAACTATATGAGATGCTGTTATAAGGACTGAAACTATATGAGGGGCTATAAGGACTGAAACTATGAGGGGCTGTAATAAGGACTTAAACTATATGAGGGGCTGCACTAAGGACTGAATCTATATGAGGGGGCTGCACTAAGGACTGTTACACCGCAGTGTAACGGCTGCAGCAGCTTCCTCCCTCCACGGCCCGGCTTACCTGCTCTCCGACGGCGCGTGCAGGGGAATCCCCTGCCGACAGCTTCCCTGGCAACCGCTTCCCTGGTTACCTAGCTCACCGCGGCTTCCGTGTTCAGCGCGCGCTCTGCTGCTGCTGGGGTTTTATGCGTTCCAGTTGCCCTGGGAACGCTTCCTGCTAGGGAGGGGCTCATCATCCTCCTGCCTATCAGAGGCCTTCCCACTTGTTATTAGGGGACTCCTGTCCTTAGTTTGGCGCCGGTTATAGCTTCTGTTAGTTCAGTCTGTGACCTGCTTCTTTTGTACTAGTGCCTTTGCCTTGTGCTCTGTGCCATTGCTTTTTGAGTGCCCCAGTCTCTGCCTTGCTTACCCAGTCCTGCTTATCCTGTTGTATACCTCTTTAACTCTCCCTCCCACCTTAGTGTACCTACCAGCCCTGGTTACCTTATCCTTCCCCGTTTGTATGTGTTTGTTTCCCTCCGGGGAGCCCCTGCTTCTTGCGTGACTGCGAGAGTGTTTGCCCCTATTTGTTTAGTTAGTCCTGTCTCGTCCGGTTTGTCCCTTCCCCGTCTGTGGCGTCGTGTTTCCTGGTTTCTGTTGTCCGTCGCTGATTGGAATCTTCCGGTCAGCCTTTACCCTCTTTTCCTCAACTCCTACTGTTACTTACCTATCCTTTCTCTCTTACGTTCTGCTCATCTCCCGAGTAATCTTCCTGGGGTGGTGCTCCTGACGGATTCCTACCTGCTCCAGTCTATCCCCACCATCAGGGGCTCTAGCGAACACTCGGTCCGAAATCAGGTGGTACGCCTTGGGGAATTGCTCGCTCTTTACCTCTTACAGTTACTCTGGTTCCAGTTACGGGTAAACCCGGTGTACTGTTCCATTTCCGCCTCCAATCCACGGTCACCCCGGTCCACCGACCTGGTAATCCCGAGGTACCGTAACATTATAACCGGCCAATTACTGACTCTGATGGATACATCCACTTCGGAAGCAATCAACGCCCTAATTGCCCAGATGTCTAACTTGGGGCAGATGGTGCAAGCCCTCACCAATAAAGTCAACTCACAGGAGGAAGCACTGTCTGTCCTACGATCCGCGGTTCAGGCTCCTGCCCCTGCCCCACCGGTCTCTGTTCAGGTCATTCAGGCAGCAGCCACAGACATCAAGATGAACCTACCGGATAAGTTCTCAGGGGATAGAAGCCAGTTTCATCTGTTCAAAGAGAATTGTAAGCTGTATTTCAGACTTCGTCCCAACGCATCCGGAATGGAGCCGCAAAGAGTGGGCTTAATCATTTCTCTTCTACAGGGAGACCCACAGGCCTGGGCCTTCAGTCTATCACCAGGGGACCCGGCTTTGCAGTCTGTTGAGTCCTTCTTTGAAGCCTTGGGTCTGCTATACGAGGATCCAGATCGTGCGGCCACCGCGGAGACCAAGCTTCGTAATCTCCGTCAGAACAGGAGGACAGCCGAGGAATACTGTGCAGAGTTTCGCCGCTGGGCCAATGACTGTGGTTGGAACGACCCAGCTCTTCGCAGCCAATTCCGCATCGGGCTATCCGACCAAGTCAAGGACGCCCTGGTCCAGTTCCCTTCCCCTGAAACGTTGGAGGACCTCATGCGCATCGCTATAAAGGTGGATCGACGGATCAAGGAGCGACGTATGGAAAGAGACTCTCCTGTGACCTTCTCCCGGGCCAGTACTCAGGAGTTCCAGGCTCCGGAGGAGCCCATGCAGATCGGTACATATAGACTGACCAAGGAGGAAAAGGCCCGCAGACGGACCCTGGGTTTATGCCTTTACTGCGGAGGCAAAGCTCATAGGGCAGATGCTTGCCCTAAGAAAACCTCGGCGGGAAAAGAGTAACCCAGTCGAATTCTGAGGAGATTCGGCTGGGTGTGTATTTGGTATCCTCTAAAAATGCCTTATTAGTTCCTGCCTGCCTGTCGTTTGAAGATCGGGAAAAGCGTATCTCATATATATATATATATATATATATTGGTTTAAACATATATAAAATGGTTTAAACTTGGATGCACAGCTGCACCCCCAGTGGGTTGACCACACCCCCAGTGGGTTGACCATGCCCCTTTTGCGCCGTGCTGCAATCATACCTGCTGCGTACCAAGTTGGGATATATATCAATGTTGTTTGACCACACCCCCCTTTTGCGCCGTGCCACCACTTCACAGCAGCACAATCATACCTACTGCATACCAAGATATATATATAAATAAAAAATAACCAGGGGGGCGCATTTTTGGGATTTGCCCCAGGTTCCATTTACCCTAGATACGCCCCTAGGTAAAGACATAAGTTATATTCCATGTTCATCGTTGATTAAGAATATCAGGTGAGGATATAGGTTACATATTCACAAGTAAGTACAAAGTCCTGGTTCAACCCATATGGCTCAAGTGTATTAAAGTCAAAAAAATTATCTCATTATTTTCCACTTTTTTAATACCTAAGAAAGAGATAATAAAAGATGGGTTGCTGTTAGGTACTTCATTAAAGCAGGTTGACACTGTGTGAGTAAGGGCCTCCTTCCTGATGTTTCTGATGTGTTCGTCCCATCTCACATTGAGTGGCCATATAGTCCTACCCCCATATTGTTTTTTACAAGAGCATTGAAGCAAATAAATGCATCATTTTGTGTTACAGGTAATAAACTGTGTTATATTGAATTGTCTCCTATTGCTCCTTGACTTTTTTGACACATTAGTGGGACAGGTTCTGCACATTGTACATAGGCCACAATTATAGTAACCTTTACAATTTATACGAGACATACTTTTTGTTCCATGAGAGCTGATCTTGCAAGGTCTGACCTAAAATGGGAAATGAAGAGTATAATCTTGTTGACTTTTAGAAGGTTCTTTTTGTATGTTCCCATGCTTATTGTATGTATGTCTCTTTCGACTTTATTAAGATCCTCTTCCTTATAGCCTTTATGAATGAATTGCAATTTATTTTTTATCTCTGTGTGCTATAATAGTTTTTGTTCCAAGTATACCTATTCTCATCCCAGGGCTCGAAGTGAGGGAGTAAACAGGGGTATGCCATATTGTCACTTCTCCCACGGATTTAATTGAAAAGCTATATATCTCCATTCACTTCTCTAATTTGTATATTTTCATACCACCACTTCTAAATGTCCATACCACCACTTCTAAATGTTCATACCTCCACTTCTAAATTTCCATTTCGACCACTGTCTCATCCATAAATGTGGTGGCTCTGGAATCATGGATCCTAGACATCAATTACTCACATATTCATTTGTACTTGTATAGGAAGATTAGATCCAGTTCAAAATGAAGAACTGATGACTTGTGACCATTTTTTTTTTTTAACAAAATGTACACAACCAACAACAACTACATGGTAACTTTTGAGAACCCATTAGGCTTTTACTTCCAATATTGTGCTACCTTCTGCTTAGATTCCAAGCTGAAATTGAGACACAGTCCTAAAATTTAGACCAGGTTTGGATGAGTAAAGATTGCCGGAAATGGGTGTGATGAATGACATTTGACACAAAATATTGTGCTGTCAAATCCATTTACTAGAATTTCCAAGGGACGTTCATATGGAGCAATCCAAATTTAGAGAGATTTTTAAATTATGAATGTATGAATGTATGATTTTTTTTTTATTTGCTATAAACATTGACCAATAATTATGTATGTTAATTAATACTAAAAGCGCTATGTAATCTGTTTGTGCTATATAAAAACCTGTTAATAAACAAATAATAAATACTAGATTATAAACTATATTTGCTTTATAAAACTCTGTGCTTCAAAATGGCTGCTGCAGTTGGTTGAGGTGGAGGGAGAATAACCGTTATTTCCATAGCACTTTATAAGAGTACAACATTTATGTTCTACTAGACGTCATGGGCAACTATCCCAGCAGTTTCCTCTATTTTTCCCACCTTAATCTGTAAGGGGTAAATCCAGAACTACGTTTGCCGTATGTTTATTCGTGGAGCGTATTTTCGTGAGCGTAAATTCGCTACACTCCCCTCGGCACACCCCTTGCGTATTTTGTCAAGATACGCTTTCCAAACCCTACCTTAACTTTTTTCAACGTAACCGCAGTCATACGCACACGTACGTATGGGCTGAACGAATTTACGCAGCTAAGCACGCCCATACTGTACACTTTAAATACAACCCCCCGCCTACTTCACGTATTTCACACGTAATTTGGACTAACGTAAAATTGTCACGCCCACACGTAAGTATTTACGTGACACATCCGTGAATGGGCCACACGTTCAAAATAACGCTACGTTAATGTGCGTATTTTCTTATGGTGCGCATGCGCAGTGCGTACAAAACAGCGATTTTACGTCTCTGCCACGTGTAAATTCGCTCCGAGGCGTATTTCTGGATCAGGTCCTATGTTTGTAAGTTTGAAGATAAAAACTTAGCACTTGATTCATAGTTAAATTCATGCGTGCACCAGATATTACACAGCGGATCTCAGATGGGACGGGGTTTGCCTTCTACACTGGGAGTGTTGTTTGCCCTCCTAATAAGGCAATCTTGGCGGATAACAGGTTATCCATACAGATCTGTGATCGTACAGGCACACATCCATGCGATAAAATCAATGTAGGGGGACACAGAAGTGTTCATACCAGACACTCCATTGTCAACACTCATTGGGCCGGATCCAGAACTACGTCTGTCTTCCATAGGCGGATGTAATTCAATGAACAATAGCTACTGCGCATGCGTAGTAGCTATTGTACGTAATCTGCGTATTGTTTTGATTCGTTTATATGCGGTCTTTTAGCTATTCATTGAATTACGTCCGTCTATGGAAGACGGACTTAGTTCTGGATCCGGCCCATTATCATTAATCTGCTATAATGAACAAAGCTCACAGCATCAAAGACATTAGATTGGAAATGGCTATCTAATTTGGAAGCACGCTATTGCAGGAATGTGGACTAAACCAATGAATTTAGTTTATGATCGGCTGGATCCAGACTAAAGTAAGTGCTTGAAATTAGTTACTCCTGGGCTAAACCATGTTGATCTTTTGCAAACAGTATTCTACCCCTTTCACATCACCCAAATGTGAAAAACAGGGGTTTTTAGACCCGAATTTTTCCGGGAGAAGAAATACCATGTTTAAAAAAAAGACACTTTTAAGTCCTCAAAAACCCGAGAAATTCCCTGGTCAGAGCCTTTCACATCACCATTGAATTTCCCGGGTCTGCCCTGTCTAGCAACCGTCAATCATTGTAGAAATGAGCTCTGATTGGCTGCTTCACGTGCTTTTACAGTGAATGTCATTGTTTTAATGGACTAGAAATTAATAACGAAATGGCAACAT
Organism: Limnodynastes dumerilii; assembly: GCA_011038615.1. Classification (NCBI taxonomy): domain Eukaryota; kingdom Metazoa; phylum Chordata; class Amphibia; order Anura; family Limnodynastidae; genus Limnodynastes; species Limnodynastes dumerilii. The sequence continues at coordinate 340,471 of WWET01000624.1, forward strand.
TTATTTTGACATTTGAAGTATTGATTGATAGGGAAAATCCTTTTAAGATTTTATCTGCTTTATTTATGTTGCACAGGATGACACGGCATGTTGGCACTTGTGGTTCTCCAAGTGCTAGCATGCCCTGCCATCCTTGGGTATGCTGATGCTTGTTGCACTACTATCAGCATGCCCTATACTTACAAAAACATTTTTTTTAACTATCCGATGCTAAAAACAGATTTGTTTACTGTTGCCGTACCAACAGCAGACAAATCTGCACCAATCAGGAGGCAAAGTGAAAGACCCGGGTTGAAAACAACCTTGAACCTTTCACATTGCCACCTTCCCAGGTTGGACCCGGGAAAAACCCTTCTTTTTGCCAGGGTTGAAATCCTGGGTCTTTCGACCTGAGTGGACCGGAAGTACACCTTTCACATCACCACCAAATACCCGGGATTTTGCCAAGACCCAGGTTTTTTTTCGAAAATCCCGGGTATTTGGTGGTGATGTGAAAGGGGTATTAGAGTTGAGAGGTGATGTTTCCTATCCCAAGTCTAAATAACAGTGTGATAGTAAAGCTGGTCAGTATCTGTGTGCAGTAAGCAATTCAAAGATATATCCCTGCATGCAAAGAATACAATTAACTTGACTCCCCCCTGCAATCAACATGGTTTAGCCCAGGAGTAACTAATTTCAAGCACTTACTTAAGTCTGGATCCAGCCCGATGTGTCAAAGTAGAAATCTAAAGGGGGCACCATACAAATTTAGCAGTATAGAAAAGGGATATGAAAGTTTTCCAATGTAGACCGTAATAGAAGTCATCTACTGGTTTACCCTAACTGGGAAATTCTGGAGATCTGTGAATTAGGTTACATTAGGTTACATTCAAGAGTCTGTGTATTTTAAATCCATATGAATTAATAAAGCTGTAAAAACAACCCAAAACACTTAAATATCATTGTTTAGAGGAAACCTCTAACCCATGTCTGGATGAGTCATATTTGTCTCACATTAACTTAAGAAGGGGGATCAATTTAGTGCTAGAACTAAACCAATTTACCCCCCCCCTGCTGGGCTCTGAGGAATGACATCATCCTGCTTTCAAACAAGAAGTGAGGTTTTATGGGGAGCTGGTGACATCACTTAAGTTTTGACACAAAAGCTGTGATCTTTATTTCCGCCTTTTAACATTCATTAGTGATGGTGACAGTTTATAGAGGTGCTTTCCAAAGTGTCCAGAGAAAATCAAAATGTTAACATCAAGATTAACGAGACAAAACAAGCATCAAGGATATTTAATAGCAAACAGTTCTGACAGAAAGTTGCTTATTTTTTTATTATACTTTTATTATAGTTAATAACCTTAGATCTCTGCGTAGCAGGTCAAATGTTCTAGCTCTATAAGTAGTTTAATTTCAGTATCTGAAAAGTAGAGAGAGTTTTACAATATAAGAGTAGTTTTGCCCAACCCACTAGTGTGTTGTACATTTGTAAGCAATTTTTTAAATGAGTTTAATAATAAAAGATGCATTTGCTAAAAGATTTCGGGCTCCACTTACAAAAGTGTGATAACTTTGATTTTATGAGATAAAGGCCGTTTTTCACCTGAAAACGAGTTTTATCTCATAAAATCAAAGTTTTTTTGTATTAATAATGCTATTATTTTAATTGTTTCCATGGCGATCAATAGCAGTAGCACTAGCAAATGCTGGCCTGCTCTTCTGAATGCGAGCCGGCTGATCGTTGTATTTACTAACTGTCAGTGCAGATTTTAAGATTTCCAGCAGTCTTCTCATATACCCCTTAAAAAAGTTTAAAAAACAATCCTCACACATAAATAGATATTTTGCCCACTGGAATCACCAATAGTGTTAATATGAACCAAGAACACCTATGAGTATTCAAGTGGGCAAGAAGAGAAAAGAAAGAAAGTGTTAAACTCACCGGCATTAGGCGTGTCTCTCAGAACATTATACCGGATCCAGACCTACGGGCGCCTTATGGGCGCCCAAGGTCATAAGGTCATTATGTGTCCAGACTGCTACCTTAACTTTTACAATCGTAACGGGGCTACCCCCACCCCGTCCACCCCTTCACAGCAGAGATACCACATGCGTAATGGGGGGGTTAGCCCCCTTTTCGTAAGAGCCGGCATACATAACGTTATGGGAATTACGTACAACCAGTACGTAATTCCCTTCTATGATGTAGCCGTGGATTGGGGCCATTAAGTCCCGGCACTTGCGCAATGTTATTTACTTTCAGGACTCAAAAGGCAGCTACTGCACAGACTAAATGATGTCAGCGAAAGCCTCGCAGATCATTGCGCGACCTTGCTGCAGAGGTAAGTAAAAGTAAATATGGGGAGCGTTATTGCCAGGCTCGTTGGCATTAATATGATAACGCAGCAGTCGCGCTAATCACCATTCTTTTACACCAATAAAGTAGCAAAAATGTCATAGTAACAGTGTGTGTGTATGTGTGCGTGCGCGTGTGTATGAGTGAGTGTCTGTGCGTGTGTCTCTGTGGGAGAGAGAGAGAGAAGGTTAGATCCCCTAGGCATGCTATTACTGAATTTCTCTTCTGAGGACACAAGTTAATTCCCATGCACATTTTGAAGCAATTATGGCATAGACATGGGGTAGCTCTTCAAGGGGTTAGAAAAATAGTTCTCTCCACAGGTAGAAAAAAGCTGCAGGATTAAAAAAATTAACATTCACCCATCACTTTTTATTAAAACCAAGCCTGTGACCCTGCAGAGCATAAGTGAACCCCTGTCTCACACTACTCATGGATACATTTCAGTACAGACTTTGGTTTTCCCAATGCCAAATTTCTAAAAGCAAAAAAAACAAAAGGGCTTTTCTCAGTGAACTGTAACTCGCAGTATGTAACCATGGTTAATTTCCCAGAATCCCTGGTGACCCCCCGCTGATTTCCCTTATGAGCTAGTGTCCTGGAATCTCTCTTTATTAGGTGTCTAGAGAAGTTTGACTGCGCTGATGCCGGCAAGCCCACACTGAGGCGTTTATTAGTTTTTGTGCATTTTCTGTCTGGGTGCTCTACACTGCATCAGACTTTCCACAGCTGCCACATACAGTTCCTGCTCACACATTTATATCAGCTGTAGACGTGCTATCTCAGTCTGGAGTAGCTAAGTGACACAGCAAAAGGATCACTGATATCTGAATTAAAGGTTTATTCCCTGTTGTCAGGAAAGAAAACACCTGCTGTTTATTCTTCTATAGGTTTGCCTTTTACAATCAGTTATTATTATTATTATTAGTAGTATTATTATTGTTGTTAATAATAATAATAATGTTTATTTTTATAGTGCCACAGTCTGCAGTGCCTTTCAGATTATGTAATATAAACAAAGATCCTAATTTGCATGCTCTGTTTTGCGCACCAGGTGTTTTACGCCGTAACTACTTCCATACAGAACTTCACTTCCAGACAGGCAGGCAGCATAGACATTGCAATGAAATGCCAGGGGCAGAGAGACGCAGATCCGTGCAGAGCAGTTAAGGTAGGGGTCTATCCAGAACACCATATGAAGTGGAGAGTGACAGGGTGTGTGCTCCCCTCCTCCTAGCTTACTTACCGACCACCGTGCGCATGGAAGTCACACAGAGATCTATCTCAGGTCCAAAATGACTAACAAGGTGATAGAGACTATGGGCCTGATCCAGACCTATGCTCGGATGCGGTTTTATGCTGATTGTAAGCGTAAAAACTGCCATTTGTACTTACTGCGCATACGCGGGGCAGATGTTAAGCTCATTTTACACTCTGAAAATCTTAGCGTATGTGCCTTATTCGTAACCGCTTCGTATTACTGCTCATGGTCAGGGGTGTATCTATGGGTCCAGCGCCCCTGGCAAAGTAAGGGACTGGCTTCCCCCCCCCCATTTACTGCCAGTACTCCCATCATGTGGCAGATGTTAATTTTACACTCTGAAAATCTTAGCGTATGTGCCTTATTCGTAACCGCTTCGTATTACTGCTCATGGTCAGGGGTGTATCTATGGGTCCAGCGCCCCTGGCAAAGTAAGGGAAGGGAGCGCCCTCCCCCCCATTACCCATTTACTCCCAGTACTACCATCATGTGCCTTCAGCAGGCTCCCCCAGTACTCCCATCATGTGCCTCTAGCCCCCCCCCCCCCCCACCCCCCCCCAGTCCCCCCACCCCTACTGGGCAGACATGATGATGATGATGATGATGAGTACTGGGCAGACATGATGATGATGATGATGATGAGTACTGGGCAGACATGATGATGATGATGATGATGAGTACTGGGCAGACATGATGATGATGATGATGATGAGTACTGGGCAGACATGATGATGATGATGATGATGAGTACTGGGCAGACATGATGATGATGATGATGATGAGTACTGGGCAGACATGATGATGATGATGATGATGAGTACTGGGCAGACATGATGATGATGATGATGATGAGTACTGGGCAGACATGATGATGATGATGATGATGAGTACTGGGCAGACATGATGATGATGATGATGATGAGTACTGGGCAGACATGATGATGATGATGATGATGAGTACTGGGCAGACATGATGATGATGATGATGATGAGTACTGGGCAGACATGATGATGATGATGATGATGAGTACTGGGCAGACATGATGATGATGATGATGATGAGTACTGGGCAGACATGATGATGATGATGATGATGAGTACTGGGCAGACATGATGATGATGATGATGATGAGTACTGGGCAGACATGATGATGATGATGATGATGAGTACTGGGCAGACATGATGATGATGATGATGATGAGTACTGGGCAGACATGATGATGATGATGATGATGAGTACTGGGCAGACATGATGATGATGATGATGATGAGTACTGGGCAGACATGATGATGATGATGATGATGAGTACTGGGCAGACATGATGATGATGATGATGATGAGTACTGGGCAGACATGATGATGATGATGATGATGAGTACTGGGCAGACATGATGATGATGATGATGATGAGTACTGGGCAGACATGATGATGATGATGATGATGAGTACTGGGCAGACATGATGATGATGATGATGATGAGTACTGGGCAGACATGATGATGATGATGATGATGAGTACTGGGCAGACATGATGATGATGATGATGATGAGTACTGGGCAGACATGATGATGATGATGATGATGAGTACTGGGCAGACATGATGATGATGATGATGATGAGTACTGGGCAGACATGATGATGATGATGATGATGAGTACTGGGCAGACATGATGATGATGATGATGATGAGTACTGGGCAGACATGATGATGATGATGATGATGAGTACTGGGCAGACATGATGATGATGATGATGATGAGTACTGGGCAGACATGATGATGATGATGATGATGAGTACTGGGCAGACATGATGATGATGATGATGATGAGTACTGGGCAGACATGATGATGATGATGATGATGAGTACTGGGCAGACATGATGATGATGATGATGATGAGTACTGGGCAGACATGATGATGATGATGATGATGAGTACTGGGCAGACATGATGATGATGATGATGATGAGTACTGGGCAGACATGATGATGATGATGATGATGAGTACTGGGCAGACATGATGATGATGATGATGATGAGTACTGGGCAGACATGATGATGATGATGATGATGAGTACTGGGCAGACATGATGATGATGATGATGATGAGTACTGGGCAGACATGATGATGATGATGATGATGAGTACTGGGCAGACATGATGATGATGATGATGATGAGTACTGGGCAGACATGATGATGATGATGATGATGAGTACTGGGCAGACATGATGATGATGATGATGATGAGTACTGGGCAGACATGATGATGATGATGATGATGAGTACTGGGCAGACATGATGATGATGATGATGATGAGTACTGGGCAGACATGATGATGATGATGATGATGAGTACTGGGCAGACATGATGATGATGATGATGATGAGTACTGGGCAGACATGATGATGATGATGATGATGAGTACTGGGCAGACATGATGATGATGATGATGATGAGTACTGGGCAGACATGATGATGATGATGATGATGAGTACTGGGCAGACATGATGATGATGATGATGATGAGTACTGGGCAGACATGATGATGATGATGATGATGAGTACTGGGCAGACATGATGATGATGATGATGATGAGTACTGGGCAGACATGATGATGATGATGATGATGAGTACTGGGCAGACATGATGATGATGATGATGATGAGTACTGGGCAGACATGATGATGATGATGATGATGAGTACTGGGCAGACATGATGATGATGATGATGATGAGTACTGGGCAGACATGATGATGATGATGATGATGAGTACTGGGCAGACATGATGATGATGATGATGATGAGTACTGGGCAGACATGATGATGATGATGATGATGAGTACTGGGCAGACATGATGATGATGATGATGATGAGTACTGGGCAGACATGATGATGATGATGATGATGAGTACTGGGCAGACATGATGATGATGATGATGATGAGTACTGGGCAGACATGATGATGATGATGATGATGAGTACTGGGCAGACATGATGATGATGATGATGATGAGTACTGGGCAGACATGATGATGATGATGATGATGAGTACTGGGCAGACATGATGATGATGATGATGATGAGTACTGGGCAGACATGATGATGATGATGATGATGAGTACTGGGCAGACATGATGATGATGATGATGATGAGTACTGGGCAGACATGATGATGATGATGATGATGAGTACTGGGCAGACATGATGATGATGATGATGATGAGTACTGGGCAGACATGATGATGATGATGATGATGAGTACTGGGCAGACATGATGATGATGATGATGATGAGTACTGGGCAGACATGATGATGATGATGATGATGAGTACTGGGCAGACATGATGATGATGATGATGATGAGTACTGGGCAGACATGATGATGATGATGATGATGAGTACTGGGCAGACATGATGATGATGATGATGATGAGTACTGGGCAGACATGATGATGATGATGATGATGAGTACTGGGCAGACATGATGATGATGATGATGATGAGTACTGGGCAGACATGATGATGATGATGATGATGAGTACTGGGCAGACATGATGATGATGATGATGATGAGTACTGGGCAGACATGATGATGATGATGATGATGAGTACTGGGCAGACATGATGATGATGATGATGATGAGTACTGGGCAGACATGATGATGATGATGATGATGAGTACTGGGCAGACATGATGATGATGATGATGATGAGTACTGGGCAGACATGATGATGATGATGATGATGAGTACTGGGCAGACATGATGATGATGATGATGATGAGTACTGGGCAGACATGATGATGATGATGATGATGAGTACTGGGCAGACATGATGATGATGATGATGATGAGTACTGGGCAGACATGATGATGATGATGATGATGAGTACTGGGCAGACATGATGATGATGATGATGATGAGTACTGGGCAGACATGATGATGATGATGATGATGAGTACTGGGCAGACATGATGATGATGATGATGATGAGTACTGGGCAGACATGATGATGATGATGATGATGAGTACTGGGCAGACATGATGATGATGATGATGATGAGTACTGGGCAGACATGATGATGATGATGATGATGAGTACTGGGCAGACATGATGATGATGATGATGATGAGTACTGGGCAGACATGATGATGATGATGATGATGAGTACTGGGCAGACATGATGATGATGATGATGATGAGTACTGGGCAGACATGATGATGATGAGTACTGGGCAGACATGATGATGAGTACTGGGCAGCCTATGGAGCATATTTATATATGCTATTGTGCTATGTTTCTGGGGAAGTTGTATTAAAATAATGGAGTTAAGAAAGACTGTCATATTTACTAAGCAATTGTTAATGCTACTACCAAAAAAGAAGCACAATATTATGTTAGCTATGCCTAAAATGTAAAATAAATATGTTTGCATCTTTCTATAATTCACTGCAATTCAATAATCTTCCTATAATGGTGTACAATTCAATGCAATGTACCAGATTTATTTCTATTTCACTTAATGCGCTTTAAGCTTGTGTGTTTAATTTATTACACCATCCATGGGGGGGGGTGCGCAAAAATCTATGTTTGCTTACCAAAAAATTTGGCCTGGGGGGGGGGGCGCAAAAATCTATGTTTGCTTACCAAAAAATTTGGCCTTGGGCCAGCCCTGATTGTATGAATAGCTAGATCAGCAAAATGTGGAGACTATAGGGACATGACCCATCCAGACCAATGGCACTCCTGACATAGGGGCTGAGTTCAGTTTACAAGTAGCAGTTACCTCCTTGTCCGTTTACAGTAGAGGTGTTTCCTGCCCCAGACCTAAGCGCTTATGGCAATTTGTATGCTGGAGACAGAAAACATAAGGAAGGCTGTCTGCGCAAGTGGGGGGGGGGGGGGGAGCAGGGGGG
>WWET01000624.1:363276-383684 GCA_011038615.1 Limnodynastes dumerilii
ATATGGCCCGATTCAATTAGCTTCACACACCATGTTATTAACGGTGCAAAGCTAATCCAGCAAATTTATTTTGTATATTTTTGTGTATTACGGTTTTACTAACCGTAATAGATAGGAAGAAGCGCACCGCAAGCTTTTTCCCGTCTTCGTGGCAAATTGCATCGGGCCCACAGAGTCATATAAAGGCTTGTTGTATTGATTGAAGGCATGAAACTTGCTGTTCACTGTTATATTTCCAATTAAAGCCGTGTAAACACATTATATGTTACGTATGCAATTAATTCAAATAATCCCTTTTATGCTGCAGCATAGTTCCATAGACTCCAGCACGGCTGTGGTAAAGAACACTGACAGGGTTAAATGATCGGCAGTCTTCTATCTAGCAGGGTAGTTAACAGACACTTGTCCGATAAACTATTGTTATTATTAATCGTAAAGTCAACATTATTGTTATTAATGTCATCATAAAAGCCATGACCACACCAGCGACATTTTTGGAAACAGCTTTGGAAAAGTCTGTGTGATAAACCACAAGAAATACATAAATGTTCAAATTTAACTACTCTCCAAAATTGTACTGAGGGCACTCAAATGAAGGGGGCCTCTAAGACTTCTGAGTCACATGGGCACACAAGCTGCTGTTCTATTGTTCTATGCACTGAAACAGACTAGGCAACTGTTTTGCAGCCTCATGCCTTACGCCAGTACGTGAGATAGAAGAAAGATGTTGTTTGTTTATTTTTATCCTAAAGTACCAGTTATTTTATCTAGTAACAGAGGGCCAGATTCAGAATTCTAAAAAGTGGGCATTTTCCGATTGCTAGGCTGAGAAAACACCCGCTTTTTGCTTTGATCTTTGCACAAAATAAGTACTGCAACCGGCATTGGATCCCTGTTGCCGCAGTACTTGGAGCTCTGAGCATTTGATCGTCGGAAGTCTGGATTAGGTCCAGAATGAGCAGAAATCAGCTCTGTGTTTTTTTTAAGATCAGGTGCTTCCTTACCTTTTTGCTCCTACTCATTTCCATTTTTCTTCCTTCGGTATGCTTTTTAACTTTGTTTTCTCTACTGCCCTCTGCTTTGTGATATTGTAATATTGAGTAATACCAATAAACAGTTAACAACAATAATAATACGTGCATGCAGGGGTCTGTATTTACGCACCCGTAGCGGGGGAGAGGCAGGCCCCCTGCACTCCCCACTGTTGGTAGTAAATCTGCACACTTACGTGTCCAGATAGTTACCTGAACTTTTACAACTAGTTGGCTGTACGGCTGCAGACCTAGCCGAAACAGGGCTTCCCTGCCCCCGACCCCTCATTTAAATGGCTAGGGGATACGGCCATTGTAAATGAGGTGTCAGCCCCTTCTGCGTAAATACTTACAGACGTAACTTAGTAAAGTAACATGCACAGATGTTCCGACACAGGGGACTTACAAAATGACATGTGTAAGTCCCTTGTCGGACATAGGTGAAGATCTGGGCCAATGTGTGCATATATTGCAAAGCATTATCATTATAAATAGTAACTTCCATTTTATGAATGCATAGTGCATTAATACAGTGATTAATGTCAGAAGAATATTGTTAATATATTGCTTATTAAAACATTGTAATATATTGACTTTATTAACCTCAGGTAAAATGTTAATGGTTTGTTTCAGGCCACCATACCAATGGTGCTACATTCATATATTATATTTATTTACAGAAGATGACTACTATCTGCTTATTCATTAATTGTTCATCCTGTTTGCTGTGAGATCCAAGGGCTAGATCCTGACCAACGCACATCCTGTGGACTTGCAAGGTCAATAAGTACAGCAGCGTAGCGGGGAGTGTACGCCCCCTGCACTCCCGCTCAAGGTAGTTAAATCTGGGCACTTACGTGTCCAGATTCCTACCTTAAAATTTACGAATTTGTCATAATGGGGCTCCCCTCATTTAAATGCCTATCTACACCTATATGGCGGAGATACGGCAAACAAAACTTGCTGGCCGGCCCCTTTTTTGTATCGGCTGGCATATGTCATAAGGTTACGTACGCCGGCCAGTACACTAGCGTAGCTATGATTTGCGCATGCACACATTATAGCTGACGGGAATTATGCATGCAGCATGCGTAATTCACCTGATGGCCGTAGCCCAGGATCTGGGCCCATGTTTTCTTGGCTGGGGAACTGTCTTATACTCCTAGATTAGAAGAACAAACATATGGAACCCATTTTTTTCTGGTTCAGAACACAATTTTGACCCTTATGGAATGCCTTAAAACATGTTTAAAACATAAAACCCAGGTTATCCCACAAAAGACTTTCACCTAATTTTTCCTTTGAGAGCGTACTAATAATGGCCACACTACAGCCAAAAATCTTCTCCTGACAGAATTTATTTTCTGAGCATATTTCATAAAGAACCCGGAGTTTAAAACAGAAGAATTTCTGGCATAAGTCCCAGCACTGTCAATGCATTCATTGCCCAAATTTTAACCCAATAATTTATTGAAGGGAATAAAATTAGTCTGAAGTACTGTAATAGCAGGAAGTGTGTGCAGTGTCTTGCCCAAGGTCAAAGGTAACTGACACCGGAAAACGAACTATGGTGGTGCCTTTATTCAGGCTGTTAGACAAGAATGGCATGCAAGCAATATGGCTCTGTCTAGGCGCACAGAAGTAACTCTATATGTTTTGTTTAATCATTCCCCACTGGTATCAAGCAGTGGCCAATGCAGGCATTTTAAAGGAGGGTTTCCAAATGCTTGTAATGCATGTGGGGTGTATTAGGGGTCTGGAGATGACTCATTTTATAATATATGTGGAATATATCAGGGGTATGGGATGGCACATACTATAATATATGTGGAATATATCAGGGGTATGGGATGGCACATACTATAATATATGTTGAATATATCAGGGGTATGGGATGGCACATACTATAATATATATTGAATATATCAGGGGTATGGGATGGCACATATTATATGTGGAGTATATTGGAGGTTTGATGGAGCACCATATAGTGTATGAACACAAATATAAACCATATACTTCTATAACTCATATATATACTTTATATAGTGGGCCATGTTCACAGCTCTTATTTACCCCACATGTGTGTAATATTAGGAGTTTGGAGATGACACAGCACCAGTCTTAAGGCAACACTTGGCAAGGGAGCAGTGTAACACTACAGACCTGCAGCGTCATGTGACAAACTTACACACACATGCCCCGCTCCACTTTACAACATGGGTGGAGGCATAATTTTCAGTCTTTGTAGCCATGGTCTCTGTGCTGAGCAGGGCCACCATCAGAAAATACAAGGCCGTGGGGACCCGCCCCCTATAGTCATTGGTGACATCCAGGGGTGTAGGAACGGGGGGGCAGAGGGAGCAGTCGCGCCCCCATGATTTTTGTTTGGAGGCAAAGGCAAAGATTGTGTTTTGCCCCCCTCCCCATGAACTTCTGCACAAAGGTGAATGAGGATGAATGAAGTGAAAATGGGGATGAAGCGATAATAGCTTTATTTGAACTCGTCAACTGTTGTCACTTCTGTTTACCAAAAATAAAGTTGTCTTCATGTTAGTTCTGTACGTTTTCTTCTTGCAAACGCTTCTTTCTTTCTGTCTTAGAATCTTCACTCATTTTGCTATCACAATTTGCAGTAAGAATAAGCAGACACAGGAGACCGGGAAGCGCTACTTCCCATTGACTGTCCTTATAATTTGAATGACAATGTAACAGAGAGAGCCAATCATTGTGGCTTGTGGACGGTATAAAACGTTAGCAGCAGTCTCATTGTTGCCAGATTGTCGGGTAGATAACGGTTGTCTTAAGAATCATAGAGCCATGGTGCTAGACCCTGACCTATGTACGTCAGGGGACTTACGCAAGCAGGGCCGTTTCTAGGAGAGGGCGCACCCCTAGATAACTAAAAGGGGGGCACTTCCCGCAGCCCTCCCCCGTGCAGTGGTTACATAGACCACGGCTCTTACAGGCGCCAGCCGCATCTGTTATGTGATGCGGCCGGCGCCTGTGAGAGCCGTGATCTATGTCAGTGTGGCAAGTTCTTAATCCCCCCCCACTCTGCCCGCTATTAATATTAAAAAAAATACCTTACCTTACGGTGGCAGCGGCACCCAGCTTCCTCCCTCCCTCATGTCTCCTCACTGCGTGCCGGCCAGGCGTGACGTCATCACGCTGGCATTCGGCTGAGAAGCGCGTGGAGAGGAGCTCAGGGGGAGCCAGAAGACAGAAAACACAGAGCAGAATACAGAAGATAAAGAAGAGCAAATATAAGTTAAGTAAAGGAGCAGAGTGTGTATGAGGAAGAGGCAGTGTGAGTGTATAATGAGGGGGCACAGTGTGTGTGTGTATAATGAGGGGGCACAATGTGAGTGTATAATGAGGGACCACAGTGTGGGCCGTATTCAGACTTCCGGCCGCATTGCATATGTCAGTGATTTTGTTACGACATCTACGTTACTTTTTGCAACGCAGACCTAGTCGTAAAAGTTAAGGTAGCTATCTGGACACGTAATTGTCCACATTTCCTACCGACATCGGGGAGTGCACTTCCCGCTATGGCTGTGTAACTACGGACCCACGTGCACGTAAGGCGTGCGGGGGTCAGGATATGGTTCATGGTGCCTGGAGCACCTCATGATAAAGGGGCTTCAGTAGTCCTTGGCCTTTTGCCCCCCCATGAATATTTTCGTTCCTACACCCCTAGTGACATCACATAGGGGCAGGGTGCCACTGACCTGCTTTAAAAGCAGGCGGGTGCACAGGGAAGTTCTTCCCAGCTACTTGGTGGGCCCCCATCAGCTCCAGGTCCTGTATAATAGTCCCGGCTGTCCACCCCCTGATGGCGGCCCTGGTGCTGACTCCAGTAGTTTTGTTCTTCTTTTTTGTGTTTGTTTTTTTTCCTTTTCCATTCCTGCATGCGCCACTGAGCAACCTTTACTGACTTGAGATTTGCATACTGATGTCTGGCGCAGGATGGATCAATTGGGAGACTAAATATTTAAGTACTAAAATTAATTGCATATTTCCTAAAATGTCTGAGAATTCTGCACTAGGAAACAGCCCTAGAGTCACCAGCTCTATTCTATGATGGATGACTGGCTTCTAGACATCTCACTGTTTGGTCTTGCTAGGGGTTCTACTTGCCTGATCAAAGGTGAACCTTTGTATACAGTGCTGGGAGTTAATTACTGCCCAGCTGACATGTCAGATATTTATTTTTCTGAACACTGGTAGCCTGGATCGTAGAAAACAGTGACTGTGATTATGAGGGTGGCGATGTAAAATGAAAAAGTAAATAGAGTTGAATTGTTTGTTTAGAGAATGCATCTTTCTGTAAGCACTATGGATAAGTATAATATCATATTTTTTGAAGAATAAGCATAATAAAAGGTGTAATATAGTATTTAAATGGAAAAGTTGCAGTACAGTGTATTATACCTGCAAATTGTCAACTAACTAAAAGAACCGAATGTGTTTACAATTGTACAACTAATTTCTCCTTGAAAGTTTGTGTAACTGTATTAATGTAGGTAAATGAAAAGGGAAAAGTTACAAAAAGCAATGAACCAAATCCTGACCTTCATAGATCACCCAATTTCTGAAAGCTGCATGTAGAAGTTGGGTGATTTTCTGTCACTGTACGCACCAGATGTTCCACATCGGATCTCCTTATGTACAGACCACAGTTCCGTATGGTAGGAGATCCATGCAGTGGGAGGGGCGTTCCAAGACATCTACATGCCCTAATCCTCGCATGGGGGGAGGGGACAGGCATGCAGATGAAGGTGAGTGGGCAGCGGTAAGCACTTCTGCACAGATCTGCGTTCGTACAAACGCAGACCTGTGCAGAGACTTTAAGGCAGGCTTATAGACGTGTAAGTCATCCAAGGCCCGGACGAGAGAGGAGAGTAACAGGGAAGTTCACTCCCCTCTTCCACGCGGACTTACAGACCTCTGTGCGTAAGGAACATGGATAGAGGTCTGGATAAAGCCCAATATGTTATGAATACCCTCATATGTATATTACAGTTAACACAACCAAGAACAATGATAAAATGAGCTCTACTTGCAACTTGGCATCTCCATTGTTGTTAAACTACTATTATTTTGTTACAGTCACTGGTGATCTCAGCGTCCTTTATCAACAGCTTCAGACTTTTTTCTGTCCTGCGTAGACATGGCGGCCATTCTTGCATGTGCAGAGAAGAGGAAGCTGCTGGGTTTTGTGTCTTTTATAATAGGATTGCCATATATTAGAGTATGTGCCATAACAAGACACCTTATATATCGCCACATGTACTTTATATAGTGTGCCATGTCCAGACCCTTATTATACTCCACATGTATACACACATTGGAACCCCCTCTTTCAAAATCCTGCATTTGCCACGGACATTGGTTGAGTACCACAATAGCGGGTAAGGTGGGGGGGACAGCTGCATATGCATTAACACCTTGTGATGTGTTGGCATGAATATGGATACTGCTTGACAATCCTTGTAGAGAAGGCATGGTGCCCAGGCAGAGTCCCTATTGCATAGAATATTGGCAGAACCTTGTGTATTGGTCAGCTTCGAGTGTCAGTGGCATATCTATGATGGGAGCAGGATGTGCACACTGGCCCCAGGAAAAAAGGGGGCCCTATGTAAACCTCTCTGCACCCAAGCAATTGACTGGTGGCAGGTAGACAGGGAAAGGATTCTCCCCACCCCCCAATGCAGGTGTAAAAACAGCCAGAGCAGTATCCTCTCCATGGACCTGATACAGATCTCTGGGCAACTTCCGTGTGCACAGTGATCTGGAAATAAGCATGGAGGAGGGGAGTGCATGTCCCTGTCACTTCCCTCTTTCACATGGAGCTCTGTACAGAACCCTACCCTAACTCTCTACATGGAACTGCTGCTCTCCTCCCCAGCCTTTCATTAACATGCCAAACCCGCGGATTTGAAATGCCAGTCCCTTCTGCCGAAGTTCTTCCATATGGAACAGTTCCTACGAAAAGGACGTGACACGTAACATCTGGCGCGTGCATGAGACGATGTTTCATGTCAAGGGGTCTTGCATATGACCCCTTCCAGACCTATTTCTGATTCATGGCCCATGTGTCTCCATGATTCCAGTCATAACATTTTCAGGCTGTCAGTATGTTCATTGCTGGATGGCTCTGGCCATTCACCAGAGTGGTGGCAGTCTCTGATTGGTGGGTGGTGTGGAGTCATGCACCAATTACAATGCAGGAAGAAGTCCCTCGGGGGCTGCAGAACATGACAGGATCTGAGGTTTGATTTTTATTAGGGAATTAGGGTTTTCTGATGAATTATGTTATGAAAGTGGGGGTGGCCTGATCTGGGGTCTGACTTTTAATAAGAAGGTTTTTTTAAGGAGATAGAGTGTTACTCCACCAATTTCTCTCACTTTTGTGGCTGCTATTTGTAACATTTTCGGTCTGTGAAATAAACTATGTAATGCAGATTTTCATGTTGTGCTTTTCTGGAGGCACACAGAATACAATTGGCCCTCTAGAGTCTAATAGCTCTATTTTACCTGTGTTTATAATAAAACTTATACAAAAGAAGTAACATTTTTAATGAACCAATTAAAAGTTGTCAACTTTAGAGGGGTTCATTAAAAACTATTCCAGGGGGATTTTATTATAAATATGTTTAAAACATAAGTTTTAACTAAGCTTATCTTGCAATAAGGGCTCATATTAAATAAAACATTTCAATGTATGCAGAAGGCCCTGTATCTTCTGTAATTGTGCATACAAGCAGCAGTCCTGTAAGGGGTGGAGAGATATGGCAGGCCTACTGGCAGAATTTCCCCAGACAAGAAGGGTTACCAGGTCCAAGTACTAATCTTGCACACATGCCCATTTGTTTCTTAAAATGACCCTTTGAGTGCTTGTCTGAGAAAGGCACTGACATATTACAAGCTGCAGCCAGAATGACCGGGTATGGTGTGTGGAGACTTGTGTGATAAAGCGCTTTTTATTGTGCCATGATATTCCTGAGCTTTCAGTCACACTCACCTAGTATTAATTAAATGGGGGTAGATCCAGAACTACGTGTGTGCATACGTATTTTAGCGGTGCGTATTTTCGTACACGTAAGGTCGCTACACTCCCCACGGCACACCCCTTGCACGGACGTATTTTCGCAAATTACGCGACCCAAACCCTACCTTAACTTTTCCTAACATAACAGCATACGTCCTCTAACGGGCGTACAGACTACGCGAACGTACGCAGCTTAGCACGCCCATACTGTACACTTTAAATACCACCCCCCGCCTACTTCACGTAAAACGCACGTATTGGTCACTAGCGTAAATTTGGCACGCCCACACGTAAGTATTTACGTTAGCAATACGTGAATTACCCATACGTTTGAAAATACGCTACGTGAATGTGCGTATTTTCTGCGGTGCGCATGCGCAGTGCGTACAAATATGCGAATTTACGTCTCTGCCACACGTAAATTCGCGGAAATGCGTAGTTCTGGATCTGGCCCATGATGTTTAAAAAACTGTTTTCTCTTCAACCCTTGTGGTTACCATAGTGACTGACAGTTTGATGATCAGGAGCGGAACATTTTGTACCCAATGGGATGAATCATAAACTGGCCCAGTCAGGAGAGCATGGGTTGTGCCACACAAATTAAAGTTTACTATAGTCCCAGGGGCTTTACAAATGTACATAAGGGAAAATTCTTCTATGAGACTAAGATTCTGTGCTGTTACAGTTTTATGCAGCCACTCATTTGTTGTTTAAAACATATGACTAAACAGTTAACAGGAAGGAATTAAATGCAAATTTTGTAAATAGGCAAGACTCCCAGAATAAAAATATTTTTGACTAGTTTAGGTGTGACATTTTTTTCCCCAAAAGCCCTTAACCTCGTTCACTAGCAGGGAGGCCAGCTAAACACTGCAAAGACTGTGAACTCCCACAAAGAAGAAGAGCTCAGATGTTCTTTGTCATTCCCAGATGTGGTGGCTGGAAGGAGATGTGCGGAAACCAGTCAAGGAAGTTGTAGTTCCAAGTGCTGTAAACTTAAGCTCCTATTTCTCTCGACGCACGACCAAACTGGGGCAGGACAGCTGCTGAGAGTTCACTGGAGCAGCACTTTCCCACAGTCTGGAGATGTGACACATGGCTCTCACACATTCCACAGCCGGCAGACTCAGGCCAAGCTTGGCCAAGAGTCAAGGCAGCACAGAGCTGCTGCTGGGAGCCGCTGATTAGCAGGTTCCGGGAGCTTTGGCATCAGTGCAGATCTTTTAGGGTGAGCTATACATGGAGTACATTGCCACATATATAGAAGTAGTTAAGGCATTTCTTAAGCCTTTTACAACACAGAGCTTTTGTCTCTAAAGTTAACGTTGTTGTAATTAAATACAACACAGTGGAGTTTTTTTTACTGCCAGCATTTCCCCTGAATGATTAATCATAGAGAACCTTCACAGTTCCT
Organism: Limnodynastes dumerilii; assembly: GCA_011038615.1. Taxonomy (NCBI): domain Eukaryota; kingdom Metazoa; phylum Chordata; class Amphibia; order Anura; family Limnodynastidae; genus Limnodynastes; species Limnodynastes dumerilii. The sequence goes on from WWET01000624.1 coordinate 372,779, forward strand.
CTTAAGAATATATTTTAATACTCTACAAGTATTACAGTGTGAGAGTGCAACATTTCCTAACAGGTCTTTTACATACACATGGCCAGCATTCCTTCACAGTGTGCTTTTGGTGTTTAATGTACAGTTTTCCAATACTTCAATATGGGGTCATTAAGAAACCAGCATTTTAGAGAACACACAAAACCAGGAGGAAATATACACCTGAGCAAAACCATACTCAACAGCAGGGAAATTCATTTTATGTAGGGAACATACTTTGCTCCCTNNNNCTAGGGAAAATACTTTGCTCACTACACGCAAATGCCATAAGCATTAATGTTTAATCTGTACATTAGAATTGGGCTCGGAAATATCACCTACTAGCTCTAATTCTGTTTGTTCAACATGGTTTGCCCTGGTCTACATTTCTACATGGTTCAACCTTACTCTCAAGAAAGCAATTGCGGACCTGATCCAGCGTTGTGCTTTCATCCAGTTACACTCTCCGGAACGATACTCTGATTGCCGAAAATGGGACATCCGAAAGTTACTTTTCAGATGTTCCATTTTCAAATACTTACTGCTTTCGACTTTTATTTAGTGAATGCGTGAGTATGCCGTTCGCATACTTTATCTATTCACTTTCGCAATTACCGTTGTCCTTCCGCCGTCTGTGATATCCCTCCGCCGCTGCTCGCCGGATTAGGAACAGGTGAGTAAACTATCTGTGCGGGTTAGGGTTAGGGTCAGGCTGCAGGGGAGGGAGGGTTAGGGTTACAATTAGGGAAGGGACTATTTTTTCTTACCATTTAGTAGAACAGAGATTTTGTTTCTCCGTGGATCGAGGCATAGCAATCGAAATCCCAGCCAGTTCGCAACTGGCTGGGAGAAATCTGATTTTTCGAAAAATCTGATTTTCGTTGCTGGGAACCACACCCGCTTTCATCTATTTTTAAGGTGTAATTTCAGCGGGAGACATAAGTGGAGGCTACGCGGCTGATCCAGATTAAGGGTAAAACAGGTTCAAGTGTACAGCTCAGCTAAACCATTTTGCAAAGTAAGAGGAGCTAATTAATTTAAATTCTTTTGCATGCAGAGAAAATACTTTACTTTTGCACATAGAACTCACTCACTAATTTTCAGAAACGCCGCAGGTCCCGACGCTTCACTGGACCATGGGAAAGATGAGTAACCTTTCCAGGGTAAAACTGTTAGTGTCAGGCTACGGGGAATGGTGGGTTAGGGTCAGGCTGCAGGGAAGGGAGGGTTAGGGTAAGTATTAGGGAAAGGGTTGGGGTTAATTTCAACACTTACCTTACGCAGCACCGTGTTCGGTGCTCCAGGGATTGATTGCTATGCCTCATCGAAATAGGGCTGTTCTTACCGGGGACCCACACCCGCGATTGGTTAACTCATTTTACAATGCAAGGGATGTAAATAATTTATTCATGTATTATTCCCAACACAAATACTGAATAGTGTTATTTTTATGCTGTACATTAGTGTTTAGGTGGCGTGCTACCCCTCCCAATTCTAGTGTGGTAAGGTTTTGACTAGATGTAAATTTGCTACTTTTTGTCTCCCAACTGTAAGGGGCATATTAAAGAATGTTTTGGACATTGCGGTGGAAACATTCATGTGTTTCCACTGCAAGGCTGCATATTATTCTATATTGCAATGGCAATCAGTAGAGGTCAGACTTAAACAGCAGTTTTGCAAATCTTAGCAACACTGGACCGGATCTAGACCTATGCTGCTGCTGACATTGGAGTTTGTGCCCAGTGGCAGCGGAAATCTGAAGTCAGATCGCTGCTGGATCCTAACTACCGTACAGTCGAGGGGATGCCACTCCCTTCACTTGTACGGAGTTGCGATAGCCAGACCCTACCTTAAGATGTACACACAAAAAGTGGGAACAGTACCAAAAACTTACTGTATAATTTTCATAGCTCCCACATAGTGGAAGTTCCTGCCTTACCTCGTCCTAGCATTGGAATTTTTACCAGGATAGAATTTTGGATTAGGAACTATCCTGGTAATGTGGCACTCTAGGGAGCCCCCTTCACCAATAGCAGGGCCGGTGCTAGCATATCTGGCGCCCCCCCTGCAAAAAATAAATATGTGCCCTTCTCCCATCATGTGTCTCCAGCGCCTCTCTGGCTTGGCACCCACCTTCGGCACTTACCCCGCTTACTTGGTTCTGCCGGCCCTGTGAACAGTGTAAAAGTATGGGCATTGAGATGGTGTAGACTGTGTAACAGTATGAGCTGTGCAATAATATGGACAGAGTGATAATATGAGCGGTGTGATTGTATGGGCATTAACCCTAATGTGCTCCAGCAGTTTACTGAAAAACCACCCTTTTAGAAAGGGCAGCTAGTTATAGGCCACTGTTTTGGGCTTGTCCCCCAGGCAACAATTTGCCAGCCAGCCCCTGCCAGACACCAATGTTGCCTGGTAAGCAATGAAATTCTGCAACTGAATACAATGACACGTGTCTGCTACATGCATGTATTCCCACACCCCCTCCTATGGCTACACCATTAGGATCCCCGGTCCCCCGGTACCTTGCCGTTAGAGGGCGGCTCTTGGATGTAGATGTTGCTCATTTTCTATGGACAGTTCCTTGAAAACAAACTACCGCGTGCAGCCTGACACACCGGACTGCACCACTAGGCGGCGTAGAGGGAGAAAATAAACCAACTAACTTAAATCAGCGAAGCCAAAGGCCCTTCTATATTACACTAATAAAAAAAGAAGCCTTTTTCTTAACTTGAAATCATTTCTAACGACCCGGACCTGTGTTGCCAATAAAAGCAAAAACAGAAAATAGTTTTTATACTTAACTGGAATCTTCCTCCGCGGCACTCTCCTCCTCCAGCAGGCAGCTCATACAGGAAGTTCCTGTATGAGCGCCTGAGGCAGTTACACAGAGCAGCTGACATCACCGCTCTATGTAACTGCCACGGCAGCTCATGCAGGAAACTCCTATATGAGCTGCCTGCCGATCTCCATCGCATCCGACGCCTATGACAGCGGGTGATAGCAGGCGGAGGGGAGCAACTCTCTGGCTTGGCGCCCCCCTTCCTCGCTTACCCCGCTTACCGTGTTCCACCGGCCCTGATCAATAGAGGGCGTATTCCTATCTTAATGATCGGAAAGCTTTGCTGTTTGTGCTGCATGCCTTATTCAATAAGATGTCAGGATGCGGGGCACAAGTCATAAAGAGCAGATCTCACTAATGTCTTCCAGGTCATTTTTGTATTCATAATGTTCGGACCAGATCCAGACTTGCTGTATCTAAGCTCCTGTTTGTCCGCAAGGAGTTACCACAGCAGGACCCTACACTAAGATTTCCATGTCGCCCCCACGTAAAATGTTGATGACCCATAAATCTGAAAGTGCATAAGGGATGATACATGCTCTTACTACAATATTTCAATACCCTCCCCTCCCCTGGGAAGCGTATGCTTCTCACCCTGCCATCGGAAAGAAGTCTGGATACCGAGGACTTAGATCTGTGGTGGAATTCTGTAACACATGTGCAGTCATGAAAGATGGGCTTTTACAGTGGCAAAGAGACATATTTCATAAGTCTGGATTACGTCTGACGTCCTGAGATAGCTTTCCTTTGGAGTTTAATGAATTTCAATCCCAATGTGAAATCAATGAGAAATGTGTGTGTCAGGGGCTGATATCTCTGCTTTTTCCATTTTGTTAAATAGCATATGTTTAGCTTAACAATCCATATTCTGATTATTAACAATAATAATAATAATAATAATAAATATACATACACATATACATAAATCTCATACTTTTCAGAATATTTTGTTCTGGATATATATAAGTATCTCTTACAGATAGACAAGAACAGTGAGGTCAGCATTGATTTTAATAACTGACAGCTCATACCAGGTGTACACTATAAACAATAGGACAATAGAAAAAGTACATGCCAGGAACAATACTGTTAGGTTACACTGCCAAGGTCATGGCAAGAATCAGTGACCTGTTTTGGAATCAAAGCATGTGATGCACAAAAGGAAAACCTTTTTTTTATTTTGTTATTTTTTTTTTGTACAGTGGGAACCAGTTCAGGTTAAATTCTCCCATAATCATTAATTGTCTATAATTACTAAGGCCAAACCTCTGTTTTGCAGCTCCATCTCTTGGAATGGTTCTAGTTTTCAATATGAAGATTTAGCTTTTTCTGATGATTACCATCTTTTATATATTCTCATGAAAGTTTGTTTATAAAATGTAAGCAAGTAACCCTGGGCCTGATCCAGAAATAAGTCCGCACTGTGCTGGTAAGCTCATTTTCATCCGCCTCTATTTCGAAAATAGCGCTACTGTGAAATTTTTTTTATGAATGGGTAAGTATGCCAATCGACGTACTTACCCTTTATTCATTCAGAATTGTTGCCCACCGCAGACCTGTCGCACCGCCTCAGGTGAGTAGGAATCTATGGGGAGTCTTAGGGTTGGGCTGCGGGGAGGGGAGTCTTAGGGTTAAGCTGCAGGGAAGGGAGGATTAGGGTAGTGGAAGGGAAAGGTTAGGGTAAGGGATAGGGTAAGGGTTGGGGTTAGATTTATATTTAATAACGACAGCTAATTTACGCTTGCTGCATGCATATATCTGGCTGTGGGAAGGCACTGCGCATGGCAGATGTTACACATTGTAACTCTAATCATACATCTTGTACGTAACTCCGTAGGATAGGGCGTGACATCCCTACGCAAGCAGAATATGCGCATTGTGGGAGGAGAGGGGCATTTCAATTGTACAGTATAAGTTGTGTTAGGCACTTACATACGACAAGTCGATACGTACGACCAGAGATACACAAGAAATAGTTAAGGCGGAACACGTAAAACAGCTAAGTTATGTATGTGAGAGGGGAGTGTCCGGTGGAGTGCATTCATTCTTAATAGTGCATAACTTAGGCATGCGTGCGTACATATAACAATCTTAGGTCTAGATTAGGCCCATACTCAACATTCAGTGCAGTGTCTTCTTTCTACTGTCAATCCATTGTTTCTCCTCTGCAAGGCAGAAGCAATCGATTTCCCAGCCAGTTCGGAACTGGCCAGGTGAATACGGCTCCTTTGAACTTACACCTGTATCGAACACACACAAAGCACGCTCCTGTATTTTGTATCTGCAAAGTTAGTTCTTTCTCCTCATATGTACAGAACTTCCTTACCCTGGACCCTGCCTTAATTTTTGAGCACGTGCCCCATAAATACTTAACCAAACCCTTGCTGTAAGATTTAAATATCCCCATCCCGTCCTGATGAATGCACACTGTATGCATGGCGGGTCCTCACACCCCAGCATCGGAAAGGCATCACCTAGAATTGTTTGTAGTGCATTCCAATGCGGGACCACCATGTGCAAATGTTCATGCATTTGGAAAGCGTAAATTGGCAGTTTTGTGGAATTCTGCACACATTCCCAAGTCATCATCAACATTAGAAAAAACATTGGTTTAACCACAACTTTATGTACATCTGCCATTTTCATAAAATCACACTTTCCGGTGGTCTAAACCTGAATAGTGATTATTATTTATTTACATGCAAAGAAAATACTTATTTGCTGATAATTCATAGCTTTATTTTTAAACTGTTACTAAAATTTTAGCTAAACTTTATCTTTAATCTCTTTTATTTGCTGTTTTGCACAACTCTGGTCAACCTATGTGGTCTAACGGATAATCCAGATTTGGCTGGTAATATCAGCCACATCTGAATTTGCTTTAGCAACAATAACAACAACATATCAATAGTTTAGTTTCTTCCTACTGCTAAAATGTACATGCAGACAGCAAGGACATCCATAATGTAATGACATCAGGAAGCCTGAAGTGGTGACAATGATGGGAAATCAAGGAATGAAGCAGTGAGGCAGCATTGAAAGCCCCTTGACATTGTCACTTCCTGGGTAATTAAGAGCTTCTACAGTTCCATGTCACTGGCAAAACCTAAACATATTAAAGAAAAAAATCCCCATTCTCTTGCCTCAGTCAAAATCTCTTCAGTGAAAAGGGAAAATAAAGGCAGTTTGTTCAGGGAGTTTGTGAAAGGGAAGATGAAAGAAGAAACCTAAATTTTTCAGCACAGTCTGTTTCTGACATGGGAAAATAGCACAGACAAGAATAGATAGTTTGTTCACTCACTCGACAGATTATCTGTGTGAATGTACCGTATTAGGCAGGATAGAAGACGCCAACTTTTTTATTTTTTTTTTCTTCTTCTTGATACCTTGAAAGTAATAATCAAAGAACTGTAGCGTGAAAAGCAGAGAATGGATTTTCTTTTCTTAATGAAACAAGACCCCGTGTTTTACCCTTTGTGTGTGCCCCCTCCCTGTCTACCCCTAGTTTGAAAATGAAAAGAGGTGAGCTGTTGAAGGAATGGCATGGGATTCTTAAAGTTATGGCCACGGCCAAGTATTTAACCTCAACCATGCCCAGTGCCATGTGTTGTCAGAGGGTGTAATGTTCCGTGCTGGCAACACCATACAGAAAGTCTTATAATTTAATAGAAAATCTTAGATACAGGAGTGTCATTTTACTTCAACCTGGATGGGAACACAAGCATTCCGGTCAGGTAACAAGGATGCCTGCACATACGCAGAATACAAAGGAGGACGCAATCAAATTCAGTTGTATGGAAACGAGGTAAAAAGCCGAACTGATGATCTAGTCCTATATGATAAACTGGCCAAAGATTTTGGGCCGTATTCACACCTAAGAGTGACCCTTCTGTCACCTTTTCTGAGACGTTACTACATATATCGTGTGGAATATGACAAAGTTGACGGCTTTTCTTCTTTCCTGCAGATCTTGGAGGGATGAAAGAAGTGGCAGTAAGGGGGCGGGGCTTCAGGCAATGAGTAAATGCAAATCACTTTCTGAAGTTCCGCCCCATGTCTATCAATGCCGCTATAATAGTGTTACTAAGACATAACCAAATCCCACCCATACTTAGAAACGCTATGGATCACATTCCTTGATAGGCTGGGGGCGGGGCGCTAGGCAGTGATTTGCATTTAATCACTGTCTCAAGCCCATTGTTGGAGATATGCCTGTTCTCCCAGGATACCGGAAACAATGCTCGACCTTCAGGAGTCTGCCAGGCATTCCAAGAGAGTCAGCAGCTGTGAAATATGTGAACATAGATAATCTGGCAGTGGATGTGGCCCTGCAGGTTGATTTTGGTTCAGTTTCAAAACTGAGCACTGATTACAGCTCTGTGGTCTAGTAGCCGGATTTGGCTATGTGTTGCCAGATTAACAAGATGTCTCAGGCTGCACTGAAGAAACTGTGCTAAGTATATTCTACTTAGTAAGGTATAAATGTATGAAAAGATGTTATGCCTGAGGTGCATTTGTACTTTTGTGTATGTACAGTATATCTATATTTGTGTATAATCTGTGAATGGAGGTGTAACAGCCAGTCTTTGTCATCTTATCGTATGGGAACAGGAAAGACAAGCCTTCTAAGTACAGTAGGTTACACCCTGATATTGAAGGCTACATACCAGTTAAGAGGTGCATTGTGAAAAGGTGAACCTCTGTACATAGAAAACACATACAATAGTAAGTCTGTTTGCATATAAAACTTGACAAATACACCACAAGGCTGTATTATTTAATGCAGCTTCTTATCGGACACGTGCCTCCACCTTCCTTTCTCACACTGTATGTGCCTGTCTGCCAAAGCTTAGGGCTTAGTCTGTCAGCATGAGCTGCTGCTCCACAGAGTTGACATATGCCTGAGGAAAGAGAAAAGACAATTATAAATATGAGTTTTAAGTCAGGCATCACGTCTCCTGTTTGTGGAATACAAGGACCGTGAACTCTTACCTCTCCCTGTGCAAACAGTCACATTAAAAACCTGTTTGCTGGTAGTTATAAGGAAAATAACTCCTTAGCATGCTCTGAGCATTCTTTGGAATTAGTTTTAACCCTTTTTATAGGAATACATTCCAGACCCAGGATATAGCTTGTCAGGTTGTAGACTTCTGAATCTTATTCTGGCTTTCTAATAAAATAAATGGTTGTGACAAATATCCTAATAAACATGTGGTAAGGGGTGCCATTTGCTGGGCATATCCAGGCACAGTGATAGAAAGGTACAAGTGGGATTCCTGAACCTTCTCGGACCTTCCCAGTGACTCCAGAGGCCACTAATACAATAGTCAAAGGGCATAAGGGTTTCCTCTTGACGCTTAGTTCCGGGACATTTGGCACTTACCTCAATGGACCCTCTGCCATAATGGAACCCATAATGTTGTGCCTTGGGGCGACCGGACACCTTAATCCATTCTTTTGTATTGTTTATTATTGCTGAGTGCGTAATTAAAGGCACGCATGTAGCAAGCCAACACCCACAACATTCCCCTCTCCCGGACGTGCAATCGTAGACTTAGACCTCCATAGACCAATCTGTTCTTTACCGTGTGTACTTACGTGCGTGTATGTCTTCTGTGCATGCATGCATGCTGTGCGTGCGAATCTTTATAACTGCGCTCTCAAGCGTTTAAATGCCTCCCCCCACCAAATTTCATATACATTTTTAAGTACGTATTTCAACCCTGCCCATCCGTACATATGTCCCAAAGTGCGATTCACATGCGTATTTTCTACGTAAAGTACGTAAATAAAGTTACTACGCATGCGCAGTTAAAGCATACCTAAAAATACGCACGTAACTCCACATCCACTATCTGAATACGGTCCGCAATCTTTTAGGGGTAAATTACAAAGGAGAAATGGACTTGTCTTTTACAGGTCCATCTTCATCTACCATAGGGTTTTGCATAACTCCAAATATGTTAAATCTAGACACGGCTCATTATTTTACTAATGGCATTCCCTTTCTGCCTCATCTCTCTTGCCTTCCTTTTCCATTTATGTTGTAAACTCTAAAGATCATGATCATCTTATATGGTTTCCTCCTTCTTTTCCTGCAACCATCTCCACCCCCATGTCTTCTTTTGATTGGTGGCTCTGAACCTATTGCATCATACTACCTGGGAACAGGGTCAGTTTTCTCTGGATTTCTAGATTTACTTGGTGTGTTTCTATAGTTGTATAATCTATAATTCTCTCATCTATCTCTTCCTCTCTCATCCCTTAATCTATCCTCCTTCTCTCTTTCTCTCCCTCTCCCTCACCCATTACACTCTCTCTAGCCTCTCTCACTTCCCATTCCCACAGCTTAAGAGTAGTAAACAGACTTTTCAACAATACATACATTCTGCCAAAGAGAGTTTCCAGCAAACTATTAATTCCATTTTGTATATTTAACCCTTAAAAAGATCACATAGCAAGCGCTTTGCTTGAAAAATAAAAGTGATTCTTTATTACTTGCTGGATGGCGAGTGATACATTAAGCAGTGCACAGTTAGCCTCCCTGTCAGACAGTGATGCAAGCTTTTACTTTGGAAAATATGAGTCAGACTATGAAAGAGCTTCTCTGCATCCTACAGTAGAAATAAAATCCTTATTCCCCTGACATCAACTTGTCACCAAGTCAAGTGCACTGCCATGCTTGCTGCAACCGAATTAACCCTTTGTTGGTTGGGCAGTGCAATGAAGTCATAGCGGCAACAACTTTGGACCAGATCCAGGCTACCTTCCCCTCTGCACGTGTAGCTCCACTCCCCGCTGGATCTAGCCTTCCATGTGGGGGAGGGGGAGGCCACTTCCCTCACTCACAAGAAATTCCGCAAGCAGAACCCTACCTAAAGATTTCTGTACAATTTCACATAAAATAGGGACGAATCGGAAGTCTGGATAATGCAGAGAACTCAAACTTACTGTATTATTGCCATACACCCCCCTCCCACCAGTGTCCCATCCCGCTCCATATAACATAAAGCCCATAGCAACACTTCCAGTATGGAAGTCTTCATCAAGATGCATGCACGTGCACACAATCAGAATACGGTCACGTTCATTCTTTGCGATCGGAAAATGATCATTATGAGTCACTGGTATATAAATTATATATATATTACCGTATTTCCCCATGTATAAGACGCACCTTTTTAAGACAAAAAATGGGTCTAAAAATCAGGTGCGTCTTATACAGGGGATGCAACACTGAACTTACCTTTGCTGTCCCTCCAGTGGTCCCTCCGGCGGTGTTAGACTCTCTCCTCCACAGCTGTGACTCAGACTCTCTCCCTCGCGGTGCGCGCTGTACAAAGACATTGCACGACCTTAGGTCACGCAACGTCATTGTACAGCGTGCACCGCAAGGGAGTCAGAGCTGAGTCAGAGCTGTATGGGAGAGAGTCTAACACCGCCGGAGGGACAGCAAAGGTAAGTTTAGTGTTGCATCCCCTGATCCCTTGTATAAGATGCACCCAATTTTTAATTAAGTAAGGTATTTAAAAAAATACATACATTTTTTTTTTTATTTAGGCTCCAAAAATGGGGTGTCTTATACAAGGGAGCGTGTTATACATGGTATACAGTCAGGTCCATAAATATTGGGACTTCGACACAATTCTCATATTTTGGGCTCTATACACCACCACAATGGATTTGAAATGAAACAATCAAGATGTGCTTTAACTGCAAACTTTCAGCTTTAATTTGAGGGTATTTACATCCAAATCAGGTGAACGGTGTAAGAATTACAACAGTTTCTATATGTGCCTCCCACTTTTTAAGGGATCAAAAGTAATGGGACAATTGACTGGTGTGGGCTATTCCCTTGTTATGTCATCATCAATTAAGCAGGTAAAAGGTCTGGAGTTGATTCTAGGTGTGACATTTGCATTTGGAATCTGTTGCTGTTGACTCTCAATATGAGATCCAAAGAGCTGTCACTATCAGTGAAGCAAGCCATCATTAGGCTGAAAAATCAAAAGAAACCCATCAGAGAGATAGCAAAAACATTAG
>WWET01000624.1:386532-402297 GCA_011038615.1 Limnodynastes dumerilii
CCAATGAAAGAGAACATAAAATATATCTATTAAAGTATACACATTACTGAATCACAAGTAAAAAAACATAAACATTATTAAAATAAATAATCAGACACAGAGGACGGTATTCACAGGTACGAATGAGACAGATCAGCACCTAACTCGCCCGTCCTGGCCCTATCGCGCCCCCCTGTTTTTAGGTAACTTATGAGTGCCATAGGGCTACCTTATCTAACAGTGCAGAGTATCCTTCTTAAGAAGGAACGGACTCTGCAAGGACATTGACTCCCCCCACCCCCTAATACCCTCTCCGGCTAATCTAAATCCCCCCATCCCACTTCAAATGAATCACTCCCCGGGGCGGCATTACGCAACCTCTTTCTTAACTACAAGGACATTGACTCCCCCCAATACCCTCTCCGGCTAATCTAAATCCCTCCCCAATCCCACTTCAAATACCAGAATGTACATAAAGCAGACAGAGTCCAACCTATGGAGGCGCTAGGAAGCCCAGGCAGCGCTGATGGAATGTCTGTGGAGGAGTCGATGCAGTCCCATGAGTGAAACAGTCAGCTGTCAGGTGGATGTCGGCTTTGTGAGCAGAAAATTACCATTTTGCCTATGTCTGGATCCAGTCCACTGTTATCAGAATCACCCACTAGGAGCTGGTAGATATTCTTGACATTTAATAAACTATAGTTCATCTGTGCTTGTAATATTTTGTTTCTACTTATTCTAAAATGTGGATTGCTAAATCTAATGTTTTACTCTTTTACATAATTATATACAATTAAGGTAGTAGAATTGTTAGTAGTTAGTAGAAATGAAAAACCTTAAAGTGCTTTCAAATTGTAAAGAGCTAATTCCATGAACAAAATAAGCAAAAGTGTCACTTGTACAAGTGAAAATCACTGGTACAAAAAATCCATCAATATGTAATCAGGGCTGGTTCCTGTGAATGATAACACCACAGCTGGCACCAGGGAGGTTAATAAAGACCCATCTGAAAACTGGCCCCTTACTGTCTACCTGCAGATGACGATGACCTCATACCTGTAAATGTTCCCATGGTGTCAGCTTTCAGCTCCTGTCAACAAGTCTTTCATCACCAAACTACTTACATCATACTTTTAAAAACAGCTAAACTGTTCATTGTCACTGCACTTATAACACCTCTAAGTGACAGTGGTTTATGGTTTCAATTAACCTTCAGGCTGTTTAGAGCTATCCATTTCCACCAGTGAAAATCACTGCTAGCTTAACCCATAGCGCACTACTTGTTTCCAGGATTTTCTATGTACGTGCCTTGCGTTTGAAATCAGATATATTTACACACACAAACGCATATACCATCTTCATCTGTCTGGATGAATGTTACTCCTTGCCATATACCCATTGTCAATCCCCGATAAGAAACCCTGTTTTCGAAAGTTCCTTTTCGGATGTCCCTATTTCAACTAAAGCAGGGTTGCTATTTTTTTTTTAATGAATGGGTGAGTATGCCGTTCGGCATACTTCACCCATTCACTTTCGCACTTACCGATATCCCTCCGCCACACCTCCGCCGCTGCTATCGCCGGACCAGGAACAAGTGAGTAAACTATCTATGGTAGGGAAGGTTAGGGTCATGCTGTAGGGAGGGAGGGTTAGGGTCAGGCTGCAGGGGAGGGAGGGTTAGGGTCAGGTAAAGTAAGAATTAGGGAATGGAGTGGGGGACTATTTTATTACAACTTTTCGCACCACAAAGCTTTCAGTGCTCCGTGGATCATCATAGAGGCATAGCAATTGAAATCGGCCGTTCGTACCAGAGCCCCAAACCCCCATATACCATATGACTAATAGCTGGATATCTTTTCTTGCCCTAATTTACCATATTGGTGTAGGCAAAATGAAGTGTAAGCACTACAATAAAATCAAATTATAACCTACAACTAGCATTCACAACCCATAAAAAACCTCTGTTTTTATCAAACCCACCATTGAATTTCTTGCCTGCAGACTGGCCAGGTGGCAACGCAGGTTGTGATGATGTCACATAGGGGGCAGGGCCCCACTCGTGTGTCCCGGGCCCCACAAATTCTGAAGGCGGCCCTGCCTAACGTATGGAACTCAGCTCTCAGTTTCATATGCTAGAAGATCCGTACAGGGTGGAGGCGTTCACTTGACTTTCACATGCCTGATCTTTATTAAGCAGTAAGCAGATTCGTGTGGATCTGCGTTCAGACCGATACTGGTCCGTACTGAGTAGGTAAGGTGGGTTCTGGAAACATAAGTGCATGAGAGAGGGAAGTGACGGGTGTGTACCCCCCTCTTCCTGACTTGGATCAGGCCCATAGTCTCTTTATGTATTGTTGTCCTTGCAACGTCTTCTTCCCAAGATGCCAGCTTGTGTGTATACTCAATACAATGAAATACAGCTAATCCTTTTTCATATCATGGAGTGTTTCTCGCACAGTGTGTATGCAGCATAAGACAGTACTGTTCTGGACCCATTTAAAATAATTGTGTAATGTAAGATGTGTTGTATAACAGAATAATAAAATAGTGGAGGCTCCGACTAGAAGGGTATCTGTTCCTGGAGCATAGCTCTTTTTCTTTTTCTACCTGACTATTATCTCATACTCACAAATCTTTCCACTCGCCAACAATTACATTTTTCAACATCCATCTAAGAAAAAATGTCTTTGTACTACTTTGAACTACTTTAGGTAGAGTAGAGAGGCAGTTGAAATATGTTAGATGATAAAATACAATAGTTTGCTTCATGAACACCTGAGGACATACAGTTGCCTTATTCAGAAAGTATGTAATCACTTCTAAACAGAGATGTAATCTCAAAATGTAATCTCAGAATGGAACAGAATACGTTATCACACGAGCAACTATACTTAATTTCTCCTTCCATTAAGGAACGTCTGTCTGCCATGTAATGTGTCTGGTCTATAGATATCTACCAACAATGCTGAACAAAAAGAAAAAAAAAAGAATCCACTTAAAAAAATGCATTTAAGGAACTTCAGTTAATGGGAACTTGCCAGCAATATGTTTTTGCACACTTATTTTAAACATCCTAGATACCACAGCCTGTTTTTTCAGCAGAAATGTAACAGTGTGTACAAAGCAAATAAAACAACTAAAATGGCCTTGGCATGCCAAATGTCACCATTATCCTTTTATAACAGGCAATACATTACTAACAGATAGTAAACATGATGTCATTTAAGTAGACCGTAAAATAGGTGCCTCAAAATTCACTAGGAGTGCAAAATGTAACATTAGAACAGTGTACAAAGGTTATGTTGGCAAATATTTTTTTTTTAAAACAGTCAACATTTTTTAAATATTGCATAACTTAACACTGTACAATACAACCTCTAATCATAGAGTATGCTACAAAATAAACAAGACAACTAAACTAGGGGCCCTATTTACAAAAGTGCATTAACTTCGATTTCATGAGATAAAGGCGTTTTCAGGTGAAAACGGCTTTTGTGTTTATAGTGCTATGATAACCACAGGACTAAAGATCACAGGACCGCTCTACTGAATGGGGGCCAGCTTTTATAACCGTTTGGAAATCTGACGATATGGAATACACAGCATGTGCATGTAAATTAAAGAAAAAACTTTTATTTTAAATAATGAAAAAATTATTTACCAAACAATCAAATACACTTAATAAACAGAAAACAACCCAGAGGCGCCTAATAGTGCAATATTATTAAATAACTCACCATAAGTGAGAGACACCCAAAAGGTGTATGCGTACCAGAAATCCTTCAATTAGAAGCTTATATAAGGTTTCTTTAGTTTCCTCCAGTGATCCAGGATAAATTCATATAATAAATTCTCCAATTTTAAAAAGTTTATCTGAGGGTCTAGGTGAGACCACACAGTAGTTTACACCACACAGCAGTCGTCCTAAATAGATATTTATTTCGCCCATTGGAATCACCAATTGTGTTCCTTGTTCATATATCCGAGCTAGACCGATGATGACAGGCGAAAGTCTCGCAGATCATTGAGGGTGAGTAAAAGTAAATATGATGAATGATATGGCAAAGCTGCATTGCTGTATTACTTACTTAGTGCTTGCTGCGCTATTATTAATATATATCATTGCTGAGTGCTAATTCAGCTTTTTTTCTAAAGTAGTGAAGTAAAGTGTTAGGAAATGGCTGCTCTTATATGTAAGAACATTGGCAAACAGATGAGCTGAAAGACCACATATGTTCAAGCTTAATCTGTAGCACCCAGCTCCATATTCTGTCAGAAAGGTGTAGTTAAAAAAAGATTTGTTATTAAGTGTAATGGTAATGTAAAGTGCTCTTGAAGGATAAATGGCCTTGTATGTGAACCTGGAATCTATGACTGTTTCTCAAACTGTATAACAGGTTGTTATGTTGATGGATGACAATATAGAACTTTTAAATTAACAAACCTGCTGACAAAACATCAGAAAATAACGAGCAAATAATCTAGTAATTTCTGAAAAGTAGCAGAATATTTATATGTCATTCTTGGTTACAATACATATTTTATAGATACTGTAGTTACTTTTCTGATAGATATTTTTCTGAGATAATAGCTTACAACAGCATCACTGGCCCTGAAATGTCCCCCCCGCCCACTTTCCACGTACGGAATTCAACCAAGCCCTTCCGTACGTATGTCACTAAGTCCGATTTAGAGATCCAGGCTTAATGGACTTTCGTGCCTAAATCCAACGTAGATTGCGTAAAAAAAGGTTACTATGCATGCGCAGTTCAACGGGACCTAAAAATACACACTTAAAAAGTAGCAAAATCGGATCTGTGAATCCGGTCCTGTATCTGTAGTGTGCTTGACTGAAACGTGTGTATGCCACCTGACCTTTTTGTGTACCAATAGAGCTGCAGTTGTGCTTAGGTGTGGACAGCCCTTAAACCTTTCATTATTTGCAGGGGTTTTCCCAAGCTTAGGATGTATTCTTTTTATGTTTGAGTTTGAATCAGGCCTCTTATCAGGCATCAGTATCTTGATACCATAAAGCGGACTGTCTGGACACTGACCAAAATTATGCAAGTCAGTATTTTACACATTTAGATGATTGTTGCTATTGCTGAGCACTTTACACTTCTCTTTTATCATCAACATGGAAGTGGCTGGCAGACTTCACACTGATCTATGATAAGGATTACAAGAGTATTAAAGAAGAGACCATGTGAAACTTTCTTTTACCACCTTCAGAACTTCAAAAAAAAACAAACTCTTTCAAACCTTGTCTCAATAAAATGAACAACGTGCCGCTAACATCGCAGAAGAATAATCTTTCCTGTTTGCTGGCAGAGAAGCAGCAAGGTTCAGGGGTTATCCCAACTGAGTCAAATTCCCACGGGAAAGTAGGTGAATTTTGCTTTTTTCTTCTTCAGGTGAGCTGCGGATGTTTGTCAGGTGTAATAGAGAGCACACAGGGGAGATAAAGCCTTTTCTTGCACTATGACTTTAATCATTTACATTGCAATGCTGCCTATGAAATTCATAGGTCTCCAGCTATCTGCCTTTATCTCTCCCTGCCCCACCCTACACTTAACCAGCTGCTTTTCTTGAAGCTTGGTGTGAAAATATTATCTACATTCAGTTATTTTTCACCACTGATGATTAACCTCTAACTTGCAATTGAACAGTGGTTAATTCACCATACCATCCATGTGATAAATTAGGTAGATGTTATAAAGGAGCTGAATGGTAATAAAATGATTCTATCCTTCATTTATAAAGCACTGGTGTATTAAACAACACAGTACAGGAGGCCGTGGCACAAATAAATGACAATTACATAACAAACTCCAATAACATATTCCTGTAAAGTATACAAACTAAGGGATATGGAAAGCAGTTGATACATTGGGCCTGATCCAGAACTACGCCTCGGAGCGAATTTACGCGTGTCAGAGACGTAAAATAGTTGTTTTGTACGCACTGCGCATGCGCACCATAGAAAATACGCACATTAACGTAGCGTAATTGCGAACGTATGGGCCATTCACGTATGTGTCACGTAAATACTTACGTGTGGGAGTGCCAAATTTACGTTTTAACAAAATACGTGCGAAATACGTGAAGTAGGCGGGGGGTTGTATTTAAAGTGTACAGTATGGGCGTGCTTAGCTGCGTAAATTCGTCTAGACCATACGTACGTGTGCGTATGACTGCGGTTACGTTGGAAAAAGTTAAGGTAGGGTTTGGAAAGCGTATCTTAACAAAATACGTCTGTGCAAGGGGTGTGTCGAGGGGAGTGTAACGAATTTACGCGCACGAAAATACGCTCCGCAAATAAACATACGCCAAACGTAGTTCTGGATCTACCCCATTGTCCCGATTCTAATCCCTGCAATGTGTGGTACCTCAGAGAGGTGCAAATAATAATGCACGATTTTGTTTTCAACATTGCTACAATCTTGAGGAATGTAAACATTACATCCATTCTTTATGCAAATTAGCTAATATTGGGCCCAAATTATACATTTTGCTCAACAGAATTGGGGCCATAAGCTAAAGGAATGACTATATTATTTGTTGCTGCAAAAAATCAGTGTTTGCATTATTGACCCCTAATATTAAAGCCACTATTGGTATCTGATGTTTTTGTGTGAATACTAGAGATGGAAATCAGGACATAAGAGGAAAGGTGGAGATATGAAAGTCTAACAGTGAAAATTTATATTAATCAACTTGGTCATGAAAAGTTTTAAATATTTATAAAACTACTCATACCCATCAAAGGTATCCCAACCTAGCCAAACAATCATGTGCCATATAGTCTTTCCTGAAACAGCCTATAAACACACAGATACCAAGTCACAAAGCTGTGTCATAAATCATTATAGGTCATTTTGGGTGCCATTCACCAGTCCTGACAATTGTTCCACTTGTAATCTATTGTGAGAGCAGTCAGCGTTGTTTAATTACGCCCAGGAATAATATGTCACTTTGAAAATATATTTCCAAACCGCTTTAGTTGAAATAGTTAGAACAAAGTTCAGTTACCAATAAGCTTCAGTTACCAACAAGCAGTACTCCTACTTCAATGCCATTTGTGGGATGGCAACTCGAGGTAACCATGCATACTGCAGAAAAGTAAAAGTGTTTCTGATGCCCTACCTATGGTATAGTTGTCTTAACTAAAACATTCACACCTAATATAAAGACAGTTTAAGAGTTAATGTTCCAAGAGAGATATCGCTCTCCTACTCTTCCAACTTTCAGACCAGAGCTGTCAGCAAGTGGATTTCATTGCAGTCTAGTGCAGTGCTCCTCAACCTTTTCTCACCCTCGGCCCACCTACAAAAAAAAAGCGAGTTACAAGTACATACACAGAAATTACATTTAATTGTTATTTTTTATTTGATAAATTTAACATCGCAGTTAATAACTTTTTTTATTATAACTAATTTTACTATGTTAGCCAGTAGCCCTCATTCATACGTCTTCAGCCTTCCCAGTAGCCTCCATCATTTGTCTGCAGCCTCCCCAGTAGTCCCTCATCATGTGTCTTCAGCCTCCCCAGTAGCACCCATTCATGTGTCTCCAGCCTCCCCAGTAGTCCTCATTCATGTATCTCCAGCCTCCCCAGTAGTCCTCATTCATGTATCTCCAGCCTCCCCAGTAGCACCCATCATGTGTCTTCAGCCTCCCCAGTATCCCCATTCATGTATCTGCAGCCTCCCCAATATTCCCAGAAGGCGAGGTCTTCCAGTGCTTTTTCTCCTTTTGGAGGCATTGCACTGCGGCACACTTAGCAACATCCCGTGGCACACTGGTTGAGGAGTACTGGTCTGGTCCATTGCCAAACAAATGTAAAAATCAAGTTGAATAGTGAAATACAAATGTTGGGTATGCATTGTGCTAACAACCTAGATAAAGATATCAGAAGAATCATGTTTAAAAAAAGAAATCATCAATACTCCTTATCATGACAGTCACATTCTCAATTTACAAAGCATAGCAAATATTTCCATTGTAGGGAGTAACCCTGCACTTGTGTTTGGATTGATGAAGAAGAGAACATATCTGTATTGTGCTTGACTGTTATGTGCCCGTCCGCAAACTGTCCCACTTAAGTTTGCATCTGGATCACTCTTAAACCGATAAACCACCCATTATTTCTGTGGGGAACCCCAAATTCTGGATGCATTCTTTTTAGCATTTGAGTCTGGATAAGGTCTGTAGTGTGCAGCATAAAACACCTGTGCTGAACCAATGAATCAACGTGCGTAAAACAAATACAATTATATTTCCAAGTATAAAGTGTCACACGGTTTCACGCAATATAAGCCAAACCCATTGTGTTTTGTGCACAGCTCACAGTTTGTGTTGCCTTATCACAAAATAAGTACATAGACTTTGACTTATTAACTCTGTGTAGATAGATCAGTACTTGATTGCATTGGGATCTTGCTATCTCTTATGTTCCCACGTACTTCAACCTTACAATTGTTTTATGGTTTTATGGAGGTTCAGCTTTGACAGCCGCCAGTAAAGATAGTACCTTGCTATGATGCTGCACAAGCCAGAGATTGCACCTTATTAATTGTATACTGGCTGTCTCTAATTGGCAGAATACATGACACCTGCATTGAAACTGTGCTCTGTATGATCATCTGCTTCTTCTGTATTTATATATACATCATAAACACTCTTTGACTATACAGATGCAAGATTTTACACAATGCATAGCACTGATTTATAGCAGGTCATTGATCCTGGTAAAGAGTGGCTTGTTTAATGGTCTCACCTACTGATGCAACAAAGAAGAGACAAGTTCAGACATGCCCTTCTTATGGCCATTGTGGCAACAAGCTAAAATCCTTGTAGACAGTATTGCTACTACTGACGTTTTGAGATTTTCCATTTAGTCTGACTGCTTTTTTATTAAAATAAAAAACATATATTAAAACATTTGCCAAACATAAAGTTCATTTACAAAGAGGTCATTACGGCCGGCATCATGTGCACTCCCCGCTGTTGGTAGGAAATCTGGACACTTACATCTCCAGATTCCTACCCTAACTTTTACAATCACGTATGCTGTATTACGGCCACATACCTGATTGTAACGGGGCTTCCCCCGTCCGTCCTCTCATTAGCATGTCTATCACGGTGGTGATACGGCATGCGTAAAGGGGAGGAAAGCCCCCTTTTCGTAAGAGCCAGAGTACATAACTTACATTACATACACCGGCCGTTACAGCGTCATATGCGTACGAGCTGTACGTAATTCCCCTGTTGTCCGTTTCTTAGGATCAGCCCCCATGTCTTCCCCTTATTATTATATCCAGCCTCCATATCTGCCTCTTTATTATTTGTCCAGCCTCCATGAGTGCCCCTTATAATGTCCAGCCTCCATGTCTGCCCCTTATAATGTCCAGACTCCATGTCTGCCCCTTACTATTGTCAGCCTCCATGTCTGCCCTTTATAATGTCGAGCCTCCATGTGTGCCCCTTACAATTTACAGCCTCTATGTCTGTCCATTTTAATGTCCATCCTCCATGTCTGCTCCTTTTAATGTCCATCCTCCATGCCTGCCCCTTTTAATGTCTATCCTCCATGCCTGCCCCTTTTAATGTCCATCCTCCATGCCTGCCCCTTTTAATCTCCATCCTCCATTGTCTGTCCGTTTTAATATCCATCCTCCATTGTCTGCCCTTTATTGTCCAGCCTCCATTGTCTGCCCCTTTTAATGTACAGCCTCCATGTCTACCCCTTTTAATGTCCAGCCTCCATTGTTTGCCCTGTATTGTCCAGCCTCCATTGTCAGCCCCTCGTAATTTCCAGTCTCCATTGTCTGCCCCTTTTAATGTTCAGCCTCCATGTCTGACCCTTATGTCCAGCCTCTGTGTATGCCCCTTGTAATGTCCAGCCTCTATGTCTTCTCTTACTTACCTTTGATGTCCCTTCCTTCACGGCGCTCCCTCTCGCTGGTGCTTCTTCTCTCTAACTTGTGCATCATGTACGGGAAAACTGTAGAACCAAATCTGTTTCTACAATGGCAGTGACTGCATAGATTAGGTCACTGCCATTCACAGTAACAGGATTGGTCATATAGGGCTCCTGTAGGTGCCCTATATAACCTGTACTGTTACTGTGCTGGGAAAAGTCCTGACGTATACACAGTATGGCACAGCCTTTAAAAAAACAAACAAAAAAAACAACTTTGTCCCGAGAGTCTGATCTCTCGGGACAAGTTGTGAGGTGGGCGGGACAGCGGGGCTGTCCCACTGTAATCGGGACACTTGGGAGGTATGTGTTTGGGAACGTTACATGGAAATGGCATTTAATTTACCTGACCTTCTGATGGTACAGTGAGTTAAATAAAATGTTATTTCATTTTATAAAAAAATTAGTTCATTAAAAAATAAAATAAAAACCAAAGCATATTTAATATTGGGAGTGCTTGGGTTTATATTGTAATATATTATATTGCTTTTACATACCCTCCAACATGACCCATTCCATTAGGTACAAAATACTCTGCTTCTCAGATTCCAACTGGCAGTTACTATAGTAACCACCTGTGTAGAAGAGGCAAATAGTTTTTTTTAAATATCAGTTCAGTCATTTAAACCAGGTGAATGACAGTTGGAAGCTCAGGAACAGATTATATTGTACCTAATGGAATGGGTCATGCTGAAGGGGCTGCGTATGTAGCCCTTATTGCTATCAGATGAACATGTAACGATGCAGTGTTTTGACTGTAAAACCTGTAAACATTATTTATTGACATCTTTTCAGCATTGAACACCCTAATAAAAACTATTTTATACAGTCCAAAGCGGATTCGTATTATTTGGCACAGTAATCTGCAAAAAAACATTCAATGTCAGCAGCTATTTTACTAATATGCAAATATTAAACCTACTTTTTTGGTTGCTATAGATTTTCTATTCTGTATTGTACGTTAAAAAATTAGGCCTTAAATAATATATCAGCAGAGTATAAATACAAGTAGGGATTTCAGAAAGTTTTGAGGTGTGGGGGCAAGACTTAATTCTGTTTTGATAGTTCCCATTCCCTATACTTGCCAATTAATTAATTAAAAAACCAACCGAATAAAAGCAAAAAAATAAAAAATACCTTTAATAGACTCCGGTCCTTCAGTGCATCACAGAGGAGAATGTTAAGGAGTTCAGTGCTGCAGCCAATGAAGGTCATATGACACAGTCGTGAGAGTAATTTACTCTCACAAATGACTTCCACAATGAGCACCTACTTCTGCTTGTCAGGTTACCGGTAAAAAACCCCCTCCTAGCTACTAAATAAAATATAGGGCCGGCCCCTACCATTAAAAAAATACTTAACATTTAATGCCCCCCTATAAATAAACAATGATTATTTAATACCCCAAATAATGAAAAAAAAAATGACTGGTAATTATAAAATGCATAAAATAAATGAATAAAAAATGGCATAAAAATGATAAATAAAATGAAGTACTTACCATCTTGATTACGATCCCATCTTCCAAGCTTTTAATCCGTGGGGGAGGTCTTTGAAGAATAAAAAACCCTATGGCCTGCCGCAACTCATGTCCTGCACCGCAGGACATCCCAACGCTAATGACAGCTCCGCTGTCATTGGGGTATATTTATACCCTTGGCAAACGTTATTTGGTCACCATGGAAACGGGATTTCACAGGAGGGGTATTCATTTGGGAATGCTGCCACTTCTGGTTCTCCAAGCGCTAGCATGCCCTGCCATCCTTGGGCATGCTGATGATTGTAGCACTACAAGCATCAGCATGCCCTGCCGCGTTAAAGCCACTAAAACCTGGGAAATTCATTGGAGATGTGAAAGGCTCACAGGGTTTTAGCAGACTTAAAAGGTGTCTTTTTTTTTTACCTTTTTTTATTTCTTCTCCCAGAAAAACCTGGGTTTTTAGACCCGGGTTTTTCACATTTGGTGATGTGAAAGGGGTATGATTGGGCAAATGCTGCTGAGGCTGATTATAATCACTATCAGGTGTTGTACTGCTTTCATGCTATACAAATAGAGATTATGCCAATATAGAGATGGACATTGCCTTGACGGCTTGTTAGCAAATGTATTACTAAATATATATACAAGGTGACTTGCATAGAACAGCTATACTGATTGTTTACAGACCTCTGATAATGTTTGTGTTCTTAGGTCACGTGGCAGGAATGAAACTGCACCTGTAAAGTACATATGACTGACTGCCTTTATTTAAGTATATTTGTATGACTTGCACAATATTAATATCAACTTATCTATTATTTTTTTTCATGCTGCCTAATCTAATATAAGTTTATCTCCTGTCACACCCATGTGACATGACAAGAACTAAATCATACAACATGAAGCCCAACTTTTGTTCATTATACCAAACTTAAAAATCCGACCTCATTATTTTTTGAATGCGCGATATGAAGCTGAGGATGTTAGAGATGGACCGGACCCAGACCTGCGAACGTCACCCCATTTACACATGCAAAGTCCATCAGTGGGGTGTGTGTTTGAGGGGTAGACACGTGTCCTCCAGATGTTATGTGCTTTTTACACAAGTAACTCCTATCGTACAGAACTAAGTTCCATGAGATAGCCATTGTGATGAAAGTGCTTCCTCTCTTCCTGCCAAGGTGGGTGGGGGAAGCATTTAAATTATACAGTATGGGTGGGATTAGATATTTATGAGTGGATCAGCAGTCGGACAGACCCTGTGGTAGCGTAAGTCACACAATGGGCCAGATTCATACATTCAACGATTGCCCACTTATGCACGCAAGCTGTGTAAGTGGGCTGAATGGACTGCAGGGCACATGCTTCTAACTAACGTAACAACCATTGTACGAAACTAAGGCATTTACGCTCAAAGGGGCTGTGCTTCCCCTCCGCCCACTAAGGTGGGTGGGGAAGCATGTTAATTGTACAGTGTGGGTGCCGCCACCCACATACGAGCGAATCAGCGAACCAGACGGACCATGTGACTAGGTGTGACTTAAGGATGTCTTATGGCAGCGTAAGTCACACTTGTTATGCACAAGAGAGGGGAGTGACAAGGGGAGTTCACTCCCCTCTCTCATATGGACGGACAGACCCCCTCACGTACGGAAGGCATGCGAGGGGCTGGATCCAGTCCAATATCCACACAAGAGAGGGGAGTGACAGGAGGAAAGCATGCAGGAGTCTGGATCAGCTCCAATGGCTGTAATTTTGCCTTCTTGTTTAACTCTCCATTACCGTGGTCGCCTCCCTAAACTGTATTAGCCAAAAATTAGCTTTCGGCTGTCTCTGCATCTAAAAGCACCATTTCGAGGCGGAGACTCTCCCTGCCTCTGGGCACCGGGATGGTATTTAAATCGTATAATAATGTCTTGATTAAGCACTTACATACGATCCATTACAGGCATGGTACATAAAAGTTAAGGTACAAGTGCCATAGGTGCAAGGGGTGTAAATTTCCCTCGTAGGTTTAGAATATAGAATTTAATTTGTGTAACATCGCTTCTGCTGCCGAGGACTTACCTGTGCCTACTTACCTCTGGATCCGGCTCAGTGAGTGTTGAATTCTGTAATTTATCCCCAATATTTAGTAAATCATCCATGAAAGCAGAAGAAACATATTAGGGGCTATATGTATGAAGGGGAATGCTACAGTGAAAATATCTAATGCTGCAATGATACAACAGACACCACTATGTCAGTATCATTGCTGAAATACTTAACACAAGTAAATCCCTTACCTGCTCCTCTCCTCCTCTCTGTCCATGCTTTCTCTTCTGAAACAGTGCTGATCAGTAAACCCTGTCAGCACTTAAGTGCACTGGCCACTCGTAACATCAAACTCTCATCCTACGCCCCATGTCCAGATTTAAAACATCAATTTTAGTCTGTTAGGTTTGGACACTTATGATATTTATGCCCATACAAACCTGGTGCAATAATAGTCTTCAGTGTGCAGTGAATGTCAGGGCATGGAAATGTGAGAAATAAGGGATCATTCTGTGGTGGAGGTGGGAGAAGATTGGCAGGACATCGGGGCAGGATATAGGTGCACAAAGCTTTATATTCCTGTGAAGAAATAACAAATTATTCAATAATGACAATATATGTTGCAACAGAAAAAGATTCGTCATGACTACAAAGGGCCTGATCCAGATCTGTCACGTAGATTTGGAAGTCTGCACAGAGAAGTGGATTGCATTCTTCTGTCACTCCCCACTCCCCCTTACCAGCCCCCCAGCACTTTATTTACATACCTAGCTCCGCCTATCATGTGCAGAGATTAGAAATGTGGAATGGAAGTGCTGACGCCTTCCCCCAAGCAGATCTGTAGCATAACGTTTGCTGTAATATTGTTATGGGACTTTGCGTAAGTCCCATAACAATATTAAACACGGATCAGGCCTAAAGTGCCTTACAATAGAAGATGCAAATGGCTTATTGTCTGCGGCTATCAATTCTGGAACTGTATATAGGCAACAGAAGTATCTTGCAATAACCAACAACAAACTGGGACTTAACTTTCCTCTTACCAGATTGTTTGCACCCCTAATTTTAGATGGAAATTTATCTCCAGAAAAAGATTGAATATAGTGCAATTTAACAGCTGCAGCGGACTAGACCCCATTCTTTAATGTACTATGATAAACACTTTTATACACAGATAAGATTTTTAAAGCAGAAAATCCTGTTGTTCTCACACTCTTAGGATACATTTAAGACAAACTGTGGTTACAGTTGTTTACAGGAAACAAAACATAAACATTTAAGGCAATAAAAGAAGTAGCAGCTTTAAACAGTAATTTGAAGTGACATCTACACCCTTTCAGAATGCACATTTTTAGGTGTGTTGCTGGGACATTTGCTTTCCTGTGTTTCTGTTGCTAGCAGATTACCCCTGTGCCTTTCATGCACCTGTTTACATTTACCTATAAACTGATCCCAGCAACTTCCATTTTGTGTGTATACATTTTTAGGTGTGTCATCTATGTCAATGATTTAAACAATGTAACATGCATTGATATTAGTCAAAAGGACTATTTCACTATTTGTAAGCTATGATTTGATGTATAGTATCAACAACTGATGGATGCAAGTATATTACCCATTCGTAGAGCAGGTTCTAAGGATCCATAAGTGGGTTTTTACCTTGAAATACACTGTGTGACAAGTAGATGCATTTGTTTTAAGTGTGCAGTGTGAATACTCATTTAAGCTGGGTAGTCACTTATCCAATCTTACCTCTAACTGTCCAAATGGTTGGACATTTGATAAGTGTGCGCTGATAGGACCACTTTTTACATCCAATCCTGGATGGATTAAATTATTTTTAAATCTGCTTAAAAATCAGGAGACCTGATCGTCAAATGTGTACTCTACCTGCTTAGTCCAATTCTTCTCCCTGACATCAAAGCTATCTTGGGAAAATTGGAAGAGTGTGTATGGTAAGACCGAGGACCTGATTCAGAGATCCGCATGGTCGCAAGTCGCAACCGCTAAAACCGTTCTATTCAGAGGTGTGTATTTCTTCAGAAACACGCGCCTTTGAATTGGCTGTATTTAAAAAAAAAAAAAAAGAAAACAGGACATATAATTTTATCGTTTTAACCTACTAGTCAATGTTCTGTGGTACTATAAGGCATAAAGATGTTAATATTGTGTGGTTTTTTTTTATTTTACAGCTATAATGTTATGACATTTGCAACAAGTGTACAACTGAATAAAAAAGTAAACACATATATACACACACACACATATATATATATATATATATATATAT
>WWET01000624.1:413898-440158 GCA_011038615.1 Limnodynastes dumerilii
AAAAAAAAAAAAAAAAAAGACATATATGCAATGCAACATGAATTACAAAATTTCCACTGTACATTAGTTTACCAATTTCTAAGCATTTTCTGCAGCGGCTGATCGTATAAAAATTTGGCTTCCTTTTTTGTTAGAACTGAAGTTTTTATCAGGATAAGGACCTGCAGAACAACAGGGTTTAAACCCTGTGTTTTAATAGCCTCCGCACTTTTTTATTTAACAATTCAATGAATGTTCTTGAAACCACTAAGACTAATGGTTTAAATACTGTGATTCATGTCTTTTATTATAAGTATAAATAGGGATCGTCTAAACATCTATTTATGCTATAAAACCGCTGGGACTGAGCTCAGCCGGTTGGTGAGTATGACCACTGTCTTCCTATTATAAATAGAATATGTGTTTCCCCTATTTAAGAGACTAAGAATGATGAATATACGTTTCCATGTCCAGTATTTGTCATTCATCATTTGACACCTAGAGGTAGTAACCCTGCTTTTATGAATGAATCTAGTGTAAAGATAGGACACAACCTAATAGAGCACAACAGTACTCCTCTAGTTACGTGGCGGCTCATTATAATTTTATCTAACACTACTTATTTAAAAAAAAAAAAAAATGTATATCTCTCAGCTAGACATTGGTGTATATTATGTAACTGCCACATCTTAAATACCTAATTGGGAAACAAATAAAAAGAAAATTAATTACCATATTTCCCCATGTACAAGACGCACCCCTGTATAAGACGCACCTTAATTTTTGGGTCCCAAAATTAAAAGTGCATCTTGTACATGGGGAAAAGTCCCCCTCTCCCCTTTCAGGTTTTCTTACCTTTCAGGATCATCCACCGAGCAGGACATCGGCCACAATATGACGTACTGCGGAGACTGAGATTGGGAAATGAAGTCCCGCGGTCACAGGCTGTAACCGCAGGACTTCATATCCCAGTCTCAGCCACCGCAGGACTTCATATTCTGGCCGCAGTCCCGCTCGCTGGATGATCCCTAAAGGTAAGTAAACTTTGGAGGGGAGGGAGCTGGAGCCAAGATTTCATTTTAGCATCCAGCCAAAGTCTGACTCCAGACCAGTGGCGCTGGTCTGCAGTCAGACTGCGACTGGATGCTAAAATAGTAACCCCCCAGTATAAGACGCACCCTGTTTTTGGGCACCATATTTTTCCAAAAAAGGTGCGTCTTATACATGGGGAAATACGGCACCTTACACAACTTTTGCACCTAAATTCATAATATAACCCTTTTCTCAAAATGAGTCAATTCAGTAAAAAAAATAAATCAGAAAATAGCCATTTTTCCTTATAAGAAGTTTAGTAAATGTAGCCCTGTCTTGTTACTTCACAATGCTGAGTAGAAAGAGCTATAACAAAACTTAGGATATAGATGCCTCGGGGAATATTCAATTCCATCTTCGGGTACATATATTATAGAACTAATTTTAGGAGGGACTGATATGCTGTTATAGTATGGTATAATAACTATTGCTGTGCTCCATGTACAAATAAGTGATAAATACCAGTGTCCTCTATATGTTATTATCTATATTTTTTACAGGCAGTCGCATCATTTGAGAGGTGTTTACAAATGTATTTCATTATGTGTTCAGCTAGTTGTTATGACATTTACACCCCTGCTGCTGGATCATTCCATTATCACATTGCGTAGTGTTAAGTGTAGCACTAGCTTAGTATTACAAATGACCAGGAACCTCTCCTCTGTGCTGAGAGATGTTTTCTTTTAGCACTAATTTGCTACGTGTGGACGGTAGTTTAGGATACACTGCTGTGTGTAATGATGTGCTGTGGAGAGAAACACATTTACATTTTGCTATAACAAATATTGCTGGGATTTCACTGTCACTCGCACGTCCCCAGCACTTGTGTGTCTGTGATAACACGTTAATCATTGAGGTGAAGCCTTTGTTCTCCATTAATCACCAGTTAATCCTTTCAGGTCACAAGTCTCTGTTGTTGGTATACAGTGTTTTCCCATTTCCATTAAAGTGTTAATTACTCATCATTTTGCCTGGAAACGCAATTTACAGTTCACAGTTTGTATTTAGAATCAACTTTCTTTGTTTTGATTCGAATTAACATATGATTGATGAAATGAAGTCATTTGGCTACTTTTACATTCGATTCGGGATTGGATTTTAGATGCGGAATATCGTATTTGAGCAGTGGAACAACATTTCTGATCCAGCAGCATCATATATGGGTTTTAGTGGTAACTTAATTTAAAAGTAGTTTTAAGCTGTAATAAATGACCCCATTTTGCTGATAAGTAAACTAAACAGTGTAAAGAGCTTCTACAAAGACCATGATCACCGTTTAGCGCGATGTCCACAAGCGCAGCCACGGACTGCGGGCAGAGATACATTGTAACGCACGGGCAGCGGCTGCTCCGTAGGACTTTAGGAAAGCTCTTGGGCGCCATCTATGGGTGATGCGAGGATCCGCCGTCGCTGCGATGAGCCTGATCCATCGCTCGGGGGGAGTGGTTTTCCCAGGCTTCAGGACAGCAGCTGCTATTTGCCTTCTCTCGGCATAATGTAAACCATCTCTCCCCACACACATCCAGCCGCCCAACCTCAGTCACAGCAGCAGCAATAAAACATCCTGACACGTGCTCCAGTCCCGGCGTGCCCCAGCCCCCCCCGTCTTCCTCAGAGCAGCCAGGCTTAAAGACACACTGACCCTGTGCCTGCATCACTTCTGTGCATTGTACATTTAACCAATTCCAGCTACATCTTATCAACTTAAATCTATACAGAGATAGGTTATGGATCTTCATTCTCCTTGATGTCCCACCACAGCTACTAAAGTTAAGCATGCTAATTATTTTATTGCATTGTACACACTATTATATTAATAATATCACATTATAGTATTATTATAAATTGCCTATGTGCAGCTATATTGTTATTGTATGTAACTATTCATCTAGAACAATAAACACAGTGAAGCACTATACTGACAGCCCATCTGTGATCTGCTCATACACGATACGTGGAAACACTCAGAGGACGCTGGATGAGGGATTCCCCCAATATTTGCGCACCAGGTACAGAAAGGGTTAAAGGCATTGTTGTTGATTGACCGGGTGTTATCAGCACCCCGCCCTTGATCTCCTCCAGGGCTTATCATTGGCCGTCTGTGTCCACGCCCTGTGGCCAATAGCCGGGCGCATCCCACGCGCGTGCCTCCCTGCGATTGGCTGAAAGTTACTGTGGGAAAGAAAGTTTGGGAAGTTTCACACGAGCCGTTCGCGTGCAGTTAGCGCTATATAAAGCCTGAGCCAATGGAAGGGCAATCATAAGCGCGCAGGGCAGCCAGCCAGGCAGACGGACAGAGAGCAGGACCTTGCAGTAGTCTCTCTGCCGGGAACTGTCTGCAGACACTTGGCTGAATTATTTTTTTTGGATACCATAACTTTGCATCACTAACAGAACAAACCAAGGGCTCTGTCACTGACTATTTGACCATATTGGAAAATATTTGCGTTGTGCTAGAAGATGCCAGCTGATATGATGGAGAAAAACTCCTCTTCTCCCGTGGCTGCGACTCCAGCCAGCATGACCACTACCCCGGATAAGCCCAAGACGGCTTCTGAGCACAGAAAGGTAAGCAAAGATGCATGATACTGTGGCACAAAGTGTGCATATATCGCAAATATATGTATGTTCTAAAATCATAAAACTCACTTTGTCTATCTTACTTGTAGTCCTCAAAACCAATAATGGAAAAAAGACGGAGAGCTAGAATTAACGAGAGCCTGAGTCAACTGAAAACGCTCATCCTGGATGCCTTGAAAAAAGATGTAAGTCTGCTACTTACTCTATTCCATCATTTCAAATCTTTAATCCATATACTGCTGTATGTGAAATTTTTAAAATAAATGTACATGTTCTGTGCTACTATTAATGCTATAAGAAAATATCATAACTGTTAAATAGTATTGGAATTGATAGATGTCAGTGCCTGATAAGTAAAATCATGATTGAAATGGCTATTAAACATAAGGCTTTCTTTGCAGAGCTCCAGACACTCAAAGTTGGAGAAGGCTGATATTTTGGAGATGACAGTGAAGCACCTCCGGAACTTGCAGAGAGTTCAGATGACTGGTGAGTACTCCCCCCTGTCCTGCTCTGGCTGATTTCTTCCAGACTTCCGCCTGTGGTTTGAATGGCATTCAGATACATTCTACTGGGCTGGCTCTGTCTGCCTTTCCCACGGTCTGGGCTTATTTATAGTTTCTATGTGAAGCTCATGTTACTGGTCTGGGAGGGGGAGGAGGGATGCTGCAGAGAGGTAATCGCCAGCTATGATATTGGGAGCAGTGTATTGGTATGCTGAAAAAACAACCTAGATTTTATTGTATTATCTAAATAGCTGATTCCAGTAATGTTTGC
The DNA here is from genome assembly GCA_011038615.1 of Limnodynastes dumerilii. NCBI lineage: Eukaryota > Metazoa > Chordata > Amphibia > Anura > Limnodynastidae > Limnodynastes > Limnodynastes dumerilii. The sequence continues at coordinate 418,327 of WWET01000624.1, forward strand.
TTTCCACTTATTGTACACTGTTAATTTGCTCTTCAGTGACTATCTAGGGTTTAGGGGTAGAACAGAAAATTAATGAGTTCAGGACTCATAATCTGATCTCTAGTGAATTAACCCTGTTTTAATTTTCTTTAACAGCTGCTCTCAGTACAGACCCAACAGTCCTGGGCAAATACAGAGCTGGATTCAGCGAATGCATGAATGAAGTAACCAGATTCTTGTCTACTTGTGAAGGAGTCAACACAGACGTCCGTACCCGACTCTTGGGACATCTGGCCAACTGCATGAATCAGATCAATGCCATGAACTACCCAACACAGACTCCGATTCCAGCTGCTGCTGCCCCACATACTGGTTTTGGACAGCCTTTGGTTCAGCTACCTGCAAATGCTCCTCAAGGAAGCCCATCTCCCATGGGTGGGGTTCCCTGCAAGATGGGTGGCCCGCAAGTAGAAGCTGCCAAGGTCTATGGTGGCTTTCAACTTGTGCCAGCATCAGATGGACAATTTGCTTTTTTGATCACCAACCCAGCCTTCCCACACAATGGATCTGTAATCCCTGTCTATACTAACTCCAATGTGGGTTCTGGACTGCCGGCTGCAGTGTCCCCCTCTGTTATGCCATCGGTCACTGCAGACTCTGTGTGGAGACCCTGGTGAATGAACTAAAATGGACTATAGAGAACTTTCTAGAAAGATTAGTTACAAATAATCCCTTATTTTGTAGCGAGAATGCACTAAATTAATGAGATGTTCATATTGAATGTGTCCTTGTATAATAAGATTGCAAATTTATATTTCGTTTGCACACGAAATGAAGTCTTATGATGCCAAAGAGATGGAAATATACTCTTTAAACATTTCTTCCTATTTTGGAAGTTTATTTGTAATTAATAAAACTGCATATTGTATTTTGAAGATTCTCTTGTCTTACTGTGGTTCCATTAAAAGACCTTATTATTTTTTTCATAGAAAACATATCAATATGTGTCTTATTGTTCAATTTTGTAGTGATAAAAAGGGTTTATGTAGAATGACAGTTATGAAAGTATTAAGTTATTTACTAGTGTAAAGCAGCAGAAACATTCATTTTATATACATTTCATACACTTAAAATTCAGATTCTGAAACAATTGATGCTATCCTGTCCTAGAACCAAAAGTGTGTGTGTGTGTGTGTGTGGTTAAAGAAAAAATTCAAACTGGCAGATATCCTATGAACACGGCTGCCCATCTATAGAGTTTGTGAATTCAAATAGAAGTAACACCCATTTGTGAAATTCTTAGGGTTACGTAAAATCTAATATTACTGAGCTTTTGATTTGGGTGTTCCTTATGTGCATTATACATAAAATATTCAAGAGAATGTGAGGTGTTGTCTGTTACAAAACAAAAATAAAGCCACAAGATGAAAATTTTGCTACCCTTGTAGGGTTTGGTCCATAGTATAATGAAGCGCAACAGCTAGAACTGTAGTCAAATTCTGTGTTGGGCAACAGACTTGTGCCCGCAAGCAGGAAGCTGAAAAATACTTCCTGAAATGAGAAACCATTTTACTATTTCAGTGCCTTGTGTTTGACCAGTCTGTATTACATAATGTCAGACTGTTAAGCTGGCTATACACTGGGTCGATTATTGATCCCAGCTGGGGGTGTCCCAATAAACAAGACAATCTCCTGCCAGGGGCACCATACACCTCTCCTGCTGGGACCGATAATCCTAGCAGAAGTGGGAGGCATTTAAAGAATAGGGAGCCATTCAGTAAGCTGATTGGCTCCCTTAAATTATCGGGTGCAAAAACATGCTAAAAGACCAAATAATCCTACCAGAGCGTTTCTGGTTCGTTTATCTGCCATTTTAAAAATTGATCTTGTCCAATATCTAGAGTGATTATTTGCCCGATCACCCAGTAATTGGATGCTCGGGCCGATAATCGCTCCAGTGGATGGCCAGCTTTACAATTGGTTTATCTTATGTCTGACCTGTGCAGCAAATGTTTTAAGGCTTGGAACGCCAGAACTTCCCAACATAACTCACTTCTCAAGTTCCAACTCTTCTGGAAATTTGTAACAAGCCCGAACTAAAAAAGAACAATTCCCAACAGTCCAGGGATCTGTAGAGAATTCCTTGCCAAATCCCATGATAAAGACTTGTTGAATTCTGTCTGGACCAGCCAGGTGTCTGACTGCATCCAGGTGTTTAGGAAGTAAAACCCACCATGAAACAAAAACGAGACCAGACATATCACACCTATGAGACCTCGTCAGCCCCCAGGCTGTGCTGTCTATCCTGAAACTCAACCCTGTATATAAATGTGTGCTGTATATGAGTGATCAGTCACAAAACATATGTGGAAATATCAACAAAACAGGGCCCCAGTTTTATATTTTATAAGTTTATTCTTTTAAAATAGGCTTAATGCCACTAAAGACACTTTACCCTCACGTGGGTAATGTTTTATTTGTCTGTGTTCTTTCAAAAAAGTGAGATGACCACTGAAAATGCAAAAATGATAATTGTTTCTTTTTTTAATGTAATATCCGCAGTAAGCTAAGTCTGCCCCCTAGAGGTTTCATTCAGTGCTCCATAAGCACCTTGTACATCATGTGAATGCAGTACTGTGCTTAAATCAGAATCAGCAAACCTAAGACAAAGTACTGTTAACAAACTCACAGAAAATGATAATATCATAAATCATTCAATAAAAAATTAACATATTGCTAATCAGCAGTTGGGCTAAACAACAGATGCATGTCAGTCTGGGGTAGGGGACATGGGGCCTGATCCAGACCTACGGCCGCAAGCGATTGTACGCCGATCGTGAGCGTAAAAACAGGCAAAAAAACGCACTGCGCATGTGCAGTATGACAACTTCCGGTCGTACGAAGGACATGAGCGTACAGCGAGCGTATTTTCAGTGTATTTTTCTCCCAAGGGGCGTGCGTTTTGTACGACGATAGTCTGGACGCTCGAGTTACTACACAGAGGCGGGGATAGCCATTTAAATTGTACAGTATGGGCGTGCTAAGCCCAGTACGACCAGCGTATCGGTACGAAAATTCGCACGTACGCTGGAAAAACTTAGGGTAGGGTTCAGCCGCCGTAAGTAGGTACAATCAATGGGAGTGTCATGGGCGTGAAAGTTTATACGCCCGGGCGATCATACGCTACGCTCGCGGGCGCTCGCGGTCGTAGGTCTGGATCATGCCCATGGTCTCAGATGCAATGAAACTGCGTTAACTATGGAACACAGTGAAAATCCTTAACTTTCTGAGTTCGTTATGCTACAACACCATGTTTCTGAGGGCTTGGTGTGTACCTTTTGCTAGAGGAAATAGATAGTCTTTCATTTAGTTCAGTATAATATTTTTCATTGTCAGTGCTAGTGTTATCAAATAAAGCAAGCACACTAACCCACTAACCTTCTTCACTTGCCAGTGTCAATAAAAAGTATAGTGAAAAATATATCATTAAATCAATAAATCAAAGAAGAACACAGATGCTGTGCACTGTATAAAATTATTTTTAAATAAATCTATTTTTTTCCCTATTTGATCAATGTATCTATTGAAACCTGTAATTTCTATGCTAATTCTCTACATAAACCTTCACTATATAAGGTTTAAATAAAACCACTATTCCTGTGATGCTCTCACTGTAAATTTATTTAGACTCCAGGATTCGTATTATCCCATAAGATTCCTTCCTATCTATATATATAAAAGCCATTCTGCTCCTCATTGTTATACACATGTGCAGTAGCGTCCACACGTTGGGCCGCTACTGCGCATGCCCAACGGTGAGAGGCAGAAAAAAAAACACAAAACACACATACACACACACACACATTCCCCCCTTCCCCCTTTTACTTACCTTTAGCGGCGGCAGGGAGATCCCAGTATCAGGACCTGCTGCCTGCTGCCACCCGCCCTCTCCTCCTGCCCGCACTGAAGTTCTTGCCACATTTAAGATGGTGGCCTGTGTCCTTCCTAAGGACTCCCGCTGCCATCTGGAATGTGGCAGGAACTTCCTGAATGCGGAAGTAAGTTGCATAATGTAAAGATGGCGGCAGCGGATGAGGGACTTGCTGCTACCATCTATACATTCTGCAACTTACTTCCGCATTCAGGAGGTTCCTGCAGTATTCAAGATGGCGGCAGGGTTTCCTAAAGAAGGACCCCGGCCGCCATCTTGGATCTGGCAGGAACTTTCAGAATGCAGAGGTAAGGTGGAGATGGCGGTAGAGGGTCCCTCCTCTGCTACCTAGCAACAGGAATAGGCTGTTGCTAGGTAGCATTGGAGGGACTCGCCGCAGCCATCTTGAGAATACCAGGGGGGGCTGGAACACATGGTGGGGAATACTGGGGTGGCCTGGAGACATGATGGGAATACTGGGGGAGGGGCAAGAGACATGATGGGGATACTGGGGGGAGGCTGGAGACATGATGGGGATACTGGGGGGGCTGGAGACATGATGGGGATAATGGGAAGGCTGAAGATATGATGGGGATAATGGAGGGGGGCTGGAGAGATGATGGGGATACTGGGGGAGGCTGGAGACATGATGGGGATAATGGGGGGCTGGAGACATGATGGGGATACTGGGGGGGAGAAATGAATAGGCAATATTTTTCCAGTCTTTATGAGAGGTTTTAGACTAGTAATAATAATAATAATAATAATAAATCTCCCTCACAGGAAGATGTTGCCTCTGGCAATCTCTATTTTGAATATGAATTTATCATTTTTACAGTTGTAAAATTTTTGACAAAATTTCCATTTAGCAAAAATGTGTTTTGGCGCGGGTACACTGCCCAAAATGTTAATATCTAGTGTACCTGTGCTGCTTCCCTGGTGCATTGCAGTCTGCTCTCTGCTTCCTGCTTTCTAGAAAGTAAATACACCCCATAAACACCAAACATTGCCCAATGTGCCTATTCTCTGCCCTTTATGATATTTACCTTACCATCTCTTACCTTACCATCTCAGGTTTGGATACACTCTAAAGGTTAGATTTACTAAACTTCGGAAATGGAAAAATGCAGCTGTTTCCCATAACAACCAATCAGATTCTAGCTGACATTCTCTAGTATGTAATAGGAAAGTGATAGAAATAATCTCATTGGCAGGGACACCATGTGGACACAAGCCATGGAGGTCTATTTATAAAATGTACACTGTGACAAGGACAAAGCATAATAGTGTTCTTTTCCTCCCTGTACTATCAAAATCTGCAAATAGATCTTGATCTTATAAAATGTGAAGATACACCCATACTGTACATTTCTTTATTTCCACTATTGAGAATCTGATAAACTGCAGAATCAGGGGCATATTGCTCTGAGTTATGTTTCCTAGAGGTTAAAGTAGTATTGTGGTTTTACAGTTTGATCATTGTGGGACTGACTGCATTCATGCAAAGCTGCAAGACTAAAGCTTTCAGTTATAAACTTCTGGGATTCTCCTTAAATGTGTGTACAGGGACTTTACACAAAAGGTTATAATAAAACATTTGGGGAGGTGTACTAGGGTGGTGACTGTGAATGTGTGCAGCCAAGACCCCCTACATAAGGTCAGTGGAAAGCATTGCAGCATTAGCCAACTGAGCTGATCTGCTGGCAGCAAATGAATAGCTCCCAGCTGGACTCAGGAACCTGAGAGGTCCTGAGAAAGCATCAAACCCCTGCACTGCCAACCAGACACTCCTAGAATGTAGGAGATTGCTGTACAGGCACATAAAGCGGCTATTGGACTAACCCTAAACTTTTCCTCTCCCACTGTCTCACATAATTTCAGCCTTATTCCTTTTTTCTCTCATTATGAGATTCCTATTTATATTCCTATTGATTTGCAGTAACCTCATAGCCACCACAGTGGGTGACCACTGGACACAAAAATTTTTGCACTGTGTTTTAAGTTGCTACCCAAAAATGAACACTTCTCATATTTCTATGTGGCTAGATACAAACTTTTACGTACAAAGGGGTCCATTTACTAATTTCAGCGCAGAGAGTGCTGTCTGGACAATTCGCCCCCAACATTTACCAACACTTACCCCTCCGGCAAGGTCCCACGATGGTCTGCGGGTCGTTTGCCGGATGCGGGAAAAATAATTTTAAGTCCCAAAAGTTTGCTACAGTGTGCATGCGCCAGAACTTTATCTTCAGTGAGAGGATGCGGTGCGCCAGGAAGGTAAGTTTTATTTTTCTTTAATTTTTCTTTTTTCCCCGCTTTTGCCCACCGGAATACCCATTGGTGTTCCTTGTTCACATGAACAATTAGAGCGGGCGGGCGATCGGGGATGCAGAAGCTGATGATCGCCATGGTTTCTATGGTGATCATAGCTTTGTAAATGGTGAACACTTTGTTTTACGGTAAAGGAGTGTTCACCATTTAGTAAATGGAGCCCATAGTCTTACAAACTGTTCTAGTTGATGCATATTCTCCACTTACTAAATATATTCCACTTATTCTGAAGTAGTGCAGTAGCAGATAAATGCACAATGAAGGTTTACTATTATGATTATTATAATAATATTATTAATAATAATAATAATAATGATAATAATAATAATTATTATTATTAACATTTATTTATAGGGCACCCCACGGTATATGCAATTCTGTACAAAGGCAATAGTTACATTTACAATACAATTAACAGGCAGGGAACAAGTTCAAATAAAAAAGGAATACAATACAAGTACAATGCAAAAATAAAATACAGTACAAAATTTGCAGAACAATATGTATGGAAAATAAAGAAGCAGGATAATACATTGCAATGCATGTGGAAAACATACAAGTAATATAGTAATGTATTAACTTGGCATTTTGAGGTATTGTGATAGATTAATCAGACCCCTCTACTGTTCTCTTAAGAGAAAAGTAGAGGTGTTTCCTATAGAAACCAATCAGATTCTAGCTATCATTTACCCAGAACATAGGATAGCTAGAATCTGATTGGTTGCTATAGGCAACACCTCTACTTTTCTGTTTTAACTCCTAATAGTTATAGGAATTGTCATTTAGCATTTGTGTAAAGGGAAGATTCCACGCCGTAACCTTATTACTAATAAATATGGATTCTGCTGAGTAAGCTTTCCCTAAGCCTCTACCACCTCTTCTCAAATTGAAATGACACAGGGCTGTGTTCAGCAGACGCCTTGTTAATTACATGTGTCACATATTTAGTCAGAAAAACTTCTGTATTTCTGTAGATGTTGAAAATCCTCTTAGTTATATTTTAATTACTTCATTTGTAGCTTAAATTATAAAAATATTCTACGTTAACACAAGCTTAAAAGCTCACATTTAGTCATTCTGACAATGCTATGAAATCCAGTCATTTGCCATTGTGTAAGTATGTTTATCAGAATGCCAGATCCAGGCAGTATTTTCATGAAAGACAATGATTTGGAGAGCACTGGACCACATTATCTAGATATCTGCATTTGCATTGTGATTACTTCCATTTGCATGGACAGACTTCCATCAGTCAGGGTTTGCCTTATGTTTTCCAATTGATATGCACAGACATTTGCTGAAGTGAGGTAGTCTGGTAGTGGGGCTTCATTTACATATGTTTGCTTTTATAAAGTTGCCAATGTCCACTATGAAGGCTTTATGCCTATAAGAAATTATATTCTTCACTATAAACATCAATAAAACTTTCAATTACCGAGAGTAGCTGTCACTAGTGCAAACACACCTGTGATGGTAAAATGGTGAAGAGGAAGTGAGTGCTGCAAGGAATTGACAAAATGAAGCCTTAAACACTTTTGTATAGGCTCTAATGTACATCTGCACTTATAATTTTGTAACCTCCAATTGAAGGTTATTAATTCTTGATATTTTTTGGACTTCGCTTTTATGGTGATTCTACCATATAATAATATGCCGGTTGGTGTTTAATTCACGGGTGTGGAATGTTTTTATGCAAATCTTTATAGAACCTCTAAATTGAACATGTTTCTGTCAATATTTTACTGTAATTTGAGTGGTTCTTCAACCAGTTTTCCAAAATCTTCTGCATCATTGCTATGAATAAAGATATTTCTGCTTATTGACATTTACTTTTCCTGATCCGGTAAAGACTTTGTGGTTAATAACTGTATACCACTTATACTGGTTACACACTTGTCCAATCATGTTCAGATCAAACTCCTGACCAGACTGTTACCACAAGTCTGCAGACCAAGCAGATACTACCTCCAATCCTTGATAAAAACTTGTCCAATTTTACAGCAGACCTCTGACCTGCATCTGTCCCAATGATCTGCTCAAACAATTGTCTCACTGTACACACACTTCCAATCTTCGTCAGACCACATGTCCCTCACACACAAAGGCTGTGCTGCATCATGTCAGAATTAGGAGAGGAATAAGTTGGAGCTTACACACTTGTAAATTGGTTAGGTAATTGATTTTTAGGCAGATTTAAAAACCATCTGACCTGATCAAATGGATTGCTAAACCCCATTAGGGGAGAAGTGCTGTCGTGAGGTGACTCGGCACCTGGTAGGGAGTATTTATCTTGCTTGGTACAATAGGGGGCTTTATTGAATTTACACTATTACAATTCCCATCTCTGCCACATATAAGGATAGATGTAATAGTGGTATATGTACATTATGATTTAATATTTCGCCTCTTTATTTTAGACCTTTTAATACATGAATTTCAATTTTTAATTGATGGATTAAAGGTTAAGTTTTATCTACATAACCTTGGATACAGTTACCTGTATACAGTTGTCTTTGACTTGTTACTATGGTCTTTTCTGAATTATGCCATAATATAATTATCTATATATTATTTTCCTCAATTGTTTTATCACCTATTATGCAAATGAATTATGTCATGATGGAATGAGTTTATTATTGCAGTTGATATTTGATTGAGTTTTTTTCCTTGTGATTTACCACCATTGAATTTCTTTTTTTTTTTTTACAAATTGAATAGTGGTTTCTTAACACAGGTGTGTGTACCACAAGCTCTTCTCAGTCTCTGTACTGCTGTTTCCCAGCATACGCACTTATCCAGTGTCAAAACAACTGGATGGTCGGAGGTTGGATTGGACGCAGATTGGATAAGTGTGTACCACTGTTTGTTGCTCACCCTGCTGCATAAATCTTAATTATTACTCTAGCAGTGTCACAAATTGTACCAGGATGAAGACAAAAGTATACTAGAAATTGCTCATTTTGCAGTCAGAATTGTCTTTTAACAAAAATGTGTGTTCCCTGTGAGAATCTGTTTGGTGTGGATAGGATTTGTGGTTTTAATTCTGCTTTATATTATAATTACTGTTGCATAAGTCTTATGAGTAACGCTTGGTAATCAGTGGTGGAAGTTTTTTTTTCTAGCATTAGCTATTTTGTTTTCCTATCATTAAACAAATTTGTATAAATGGCTTTCTTGCCAGTAAACCCATTGTTTCTTTCTGAACAATTTAAACGTATTTTCCAATCATTAAACACATTTCTATGTATGATATGTTTGTCACTCACCTCATTGTCTCTTCCACAACGTTTTGATTATAGACGTTGCAGCAATGAAGGTGAAAGAACAGCTTTAAGGGCTCGTTAACATCTATATATCAGAATTTTGTTCTTTATGGGCCTGATCCAGTAGAACGGCCACCAGGGGAATTACATGCTTCTTGGCCGTAATTCCCGTTTTGTGCATGCACACAACCTTCATTTCCCCCCCTTTTACGCATGCCGTATCTCTGCCGTAAAGGGGACGGGGCGGAGGGAAGCCCCGTTATGATTAGCGGCCACATAGCTGATTGTAAAAGTTGGGGGTAGGAATCTGGACACGTAAGTGCACTCCTCACTCTAATGGCGGCCGCACTGACCTCGGGCAGCCGTAAGGCGCCTGTAGGTCAGGATCTGGCCCTATGTGTTCAGATATGGGCATAAAAACAGGAAACAATAAGACAAATCAATGGTGATATTGTCATTAGTACATACCAAAATATTTACTTACACAACCATATTAAATTGATTGGTGTTATAAAATACAAACTACTTTTACAAACATCACTTTATTGTCATCACTTTATTATTCATTGACATATATGGGTAGTATCACATTTTCTACAATAAAAAGATATATAAGATCCTGTTGGCATTCATCTTCCTGTGTTCTGTTATTAAAGAGTCTAACTGCTTATTTAAGCATTTTCTGCAAACTCTTATAATATTTGCCTTCTGACATTTGAGCATGATGCCTGTGTGTAATGTCCTCAGAAAAGGAGGTAACTTCTCCCTGACAGTTTGCCCCAGGCAGGCAGGCTGGGGGAGGGTCAGTCATTACTACACTGCTCAGACTGAAAACAAAACAACAGAGTGGAGGGAAAACACAGGAAACAGAGGCAAAGAAAGTAACTGTCAAACTGTGGATTATATATTATCAATCCCCAACACCCACATCAATGCCCCTAGCTAACCTGATGCCTCAGGTCATTACATTATACAATCATTTACACATTAAATCACTCAACTAATCATACAATGCCCACATTGCCAGGATACTATAATACCTACCACACATTCTACATGACATGTTATAATATATTGACTAAAATACATTAGGTGAATAAACTTCCCTCATAGTTTTGTAAATACTCTCAAGCATATAATTACACATATAATATATATAGTGCAACATATTATGTAAATGCAGTTAACAAACAACGATCCAATGCCATTTTGTGATGTAGCAGACATTTACATAAAGCAGGACACAGCATTTATTTAGTAGCTATTAAGAATTGCATTTGTGATTCATTTAGATAAATTTATTTATTCAGCCTACAATTATAATTGCATAACTATATGCTGTCCCATAAAAAAAACATGGCCACAAATATCTATTATAATATAACATAACATATATTTTTATTTAATAACTAGAATATGTATTGGATAAATGTATTTCAGCTTCTTTAAGAATCTGTAGCTTGTATATTTATTTATCTATCATATTAACTGTAATTTTAAAACAAGACTGGTTAGTAACAAATAGACTTGGTGGATTAGATGCCCTGCTTACACTCTATAGGACATTGGGGTTGATACATAAGAGAAAAGAGTGGACCAGTTAGGTTGTATAGTAAAAATGCTCAGTACTTTGTATGATCCAGTAACACATATACTGTTCCTATTTAGTCATAAACCTACTTTTTGTATCCTATTGCTTACAATTATTTTTGGCTCATACTACATATTTTCAGACTTTATATACCGGTAATTACAGATTTAGAAACTATCACCTGATTTGCTAATCATAATATTCCTAGAGTCTAGAATTAATGGCTAATAAGTCATTTGTTTCCCAGAGTTCTGTGTATTTAATGTGGATTGTGTACAGCCAGGTTGAATGTTTGGCAGCTTGAGGCCTTTCATCACTACAGTAGCAAACTGCCTGTGGCACCCCACAGGGTGGGGATGGAGATGATTTGCAGGAATTAGCTGCTGGAAATCACAATAGATTTGGATGGAGGGAAGATAAAAAAAGAAGAGGGAAGAAAATGCAAATTATACCCAACAAAGGACTTGCTAATAAATAACAGCACAAGACACACGCAGCTGATTCTAAAATCAACTTCAAATAAAGGACAACTTTGCTATTCTCAACGTCTCACTTGATAAATCTTTCAGCTGGCAGTGTCAAATAGAAGGCAGCCACAAGAAGTGTCAACAAGTTACACAGAGAGGTGGCAAGTTACAGGAGTGACTGCAGTACCAATGCATCGTCCTTTCACAATTACACAAATCTAATGCACTGCAGATCTTTTAATTTAAATAGACACCACACAAAGAAAAGATTTTACATTTGACTTATTGCGTCTCATTAATGCTGTCTTTAGTTTGCCTTTATTCCAAACATAAAATTGTGACAGCTATACAGAGTTCATATTGCAGTAAGAGAGTTTGTTATTTATTTTTCCATCTCTGCTCTCTCTACATCTTCCAGCTTCCTACAGTATGACAATTTATGACGTAGTACATAGGGAATACTTCCAAGCATAATATTAATTGCCTGCTGTTAACACTAAGGAGTTAGCATATTAAAACATTCATATATATGGTTAATTTTTTTTATATATATAAAAAAGGGGCACATTAAAGTCATATTTAAAGGTTATTTTTCTTGTGGTGTTAAGTGCTGTATTATTATTATATTGTGTGTTTGCATGGTGTTGCCACTAATTTTGACAATATTGTTTTTCAAATAAGGTTTTTGTTTTAATATAGTGTCTAAGTATAAGTGTTAATATAGTAACAAAAATCATCTGTTTATTGTCCTTTGTTGAATTCAGGAGATTAGTAATTAGTAATCTCAAGAGATTTTCAAAATGTTCATTTAAAAGCTACACAGCAATTTTTACTGACATAAAATCACATTGATTTACATATGTTTTAAAGAAGTGATTGAAGTAAAAAGTTTCACATACAAATTGTTTTGGGCATGCATTTCTGTGCCAAGAATTGATGTGTATGCAAATGATAAGAATGCTAATAATTCTTAATGAGCTACTTTTCTAAGTATACTATTCATAAATGGGCTTCTCTTTTACTATATCCATATGGATACCCATAGATTTAATAGCTTTTAATATAATATAAATATTTTCATATATATTTGTACGTTTGGCAGCTAGAACCACAGTGGTTCTATTATTTTAAATATACACAACTTCAATTTTGTACTTTTATTGTTTCATAAAATACATGATTCCGTATTAAAATCATGTCAAGAGATTGCAGTGACAGATCACTGAGATCTATGCTCCATATTTATCTTTCAATGAGGTATTTCCAGTCCAGCATCAAAACATTACAACTCTACTGGTTGTTTGGGCACCATTTTTAATCCTAGTTTAAATTACTTTAATGCAATACATACATACAATATGTACATTAATAATAATAATAATAATTATAAGCACATTTGTAATATCTTTTAGTGCCTTTTGTAGAATAAGTTTCATTCTCCCACCCCCTGTCTCTGAGTGAGTTTCGGGCTTGTCACTAAGCAGCAGGAAACAATGAAGTAAAAGGCCTATCTGTCCATAGGGTAAAGCAGGGACACGGGGGATGGTGAGTAAGGCTGACCCACAGTTTGGGAGTAAGGGTAAAACAGGTGCAAGGGTGGACTTGAGCAATACATTGTTGCAATATGAATGCTGCAACTTTAATTGGAATTCTTTTGCATGCATGAAAAAACTTTTGCACACAGAAATTACATCCTGCACTGCTATATTTTTAAACTATGATTTAGAGGTGACCATCACCTCTCAACTGTAACTCTATTTTCACAGCTTAGGTTTTCCCTCCCTTGCAGTTCAGTATGGTTTTGCACATGCAACTGTTTAGCATCTATTCTCAAACTTTGTGTAAGCCCCATTAGCTTTATCACTGTTTCTGGTGCTCTCTATTTGCAAGTATCATTTTGGAATATTTCCAGGGAATAGAAGGCAAAGCCTTTTCCAATGTTAGGTAGCAAGCACTGTAAAGGATACATGTCTATGTGTCTATTATACTCTACAGCGCTAATCTAGACCTATCCATGGTTTCAAATGAATATTGAATATTGTCATGAAGCTCCTTTATCTGATTTGTATGTGTAAGCAGTATTTGGGAGACTGTCATTAGCTATGTACCCATCTCTTCTAGTCCCAAGTCATTCACAGACTGTTGCCCTCCTGTGGCTAAACTAGGAAATGAACAATGCATCTGCAAAGTTATAAACCTACTAATTGCAGACTATCCTGTGAACTGCAAAATATAAAAAATATATATTTCAATGGAGGCACTCTCTGATATTAAAAACACCAATACACTATAGATTTTATCCCTGTTATCTAACCCCAGAATCTGTTTAAATAAGTAAATTCTGGGCTTTCTAATGAAGGTCTGAGAGTGGCGATCAGCAGTTTCATGCAGATCTGTGCAGAGAAGTTAAGGTATAATTCTAGCCACGGTGTGTCCAGAACTCCGTATGAGATAGGGGAGTGACAGCGGTGTGCACTCCCTTCTTCCGTGTAGACTTCTAGATGTCTGTTTGGAAAACACAAAGAGATCTGGATCAGGTCCTTTACGGTTATTTACACAACAAAATGATGACTATTTGCTGCCAAGACTTCTGAACAGTTTGATCCATGGCCATGAATGAAATATGGGAGTTTCTTGGGCCCACAGCGGTGTGTAATGCTGACTGTATTGGAAATGTAGTGGGTATCTCTTCATGCTCAAGCGTTGAAGAAAAACTAAATAGATATATTTTAACAAGGGGAAAAGGTGGAAAAAATAGCACATTAATGAAACAATGAAGAATAAGCTGTTAAAATGGAAGTAATTGAATAGAACTGTTGAAATTTTCTAGTACAAAAATACAATGATATTTATTACTGAAATTTGAGTCCTGTGGAACTTATAAAAAAAGTAGCCAAAAGAAAATATTAAAAAGGATCAACAGTTCTTGAAAATAATGACAATAATTAGAGTATTGACAAATGAGTCTGAATGTGAGCAATGCTATGTTATTTAGTTAGTGCAAAATATTATTGTATTGTAGCTGTTTGGGAAATAATTTAGCATTTTATTTACTAATAAAAAAATTGAAGACAGGCATGTTTTGATGTTTAGGTATAAAATAATTCACAGCGCCTAAATACTGCAGAATAGATCCAATGGTTCTCCTTCTTTCTGGCACCTTCTGCTATTTTTAAGTGAAGCAGAAGCCACTTTTGTTTCATATTCAGACCATATAATTGATAAATAGACTAATTTTAGTACTTGCTACACGATAAGATTCTATGGAATAGGTACTAAAATAATGAATCAATTATATGGTCTTAATATTAAACAATAGTAGCCTCAGATTTTCTTTAAACATTATACTGCATTAACTTGTATGACTCATGCCCGGTGCAGCTCTATGAATAGCAGCGTATGAACTTTACTGGGGTAAGACTGTAACATTTGTTTAGGTTAAAGGGCACTACTACAATTGATGGGTACCACAGCAGTGCAGAGCTTATGAATAACTAGGTCTCATATGGGGTCCAGAATAGTCAAGGGTGCCATATAAAATGTAATAGATTCTCTTGCTCACTTGCAGTGTGTTAACAGGTAATTCTCTATGTGTATAAGTATATTTATATTTGTTTATATACAGTTCAGTTATCCAGCAGCTTTTTCTTCCTTCATATGTTTTATATAAGTTGTAACAGACTATTGTAACTGCTATCGGGCTATCCTGGAGCTCACTTCTTTGGTCCAACCTTATTGCTGTCCACAGTTGTGATGTCTGTTAGTGAACTAACTCCACAAGGCTTCTTCTCTATTAGTCCAGTAGGTGGCAGCACGGTACAGTTTATATGTCTAATTAGTTGAAGGACTTGTTGGCTTCTCTACATTGTTTACTTCTATAGTTTAAGAAAAGTGTACATCAGTAATTGTTGAATAATAAGCTGAATATACTATATGCAGCTAAGATAAGAGGACCCTATGATAAAACTACCTATGTTAATAGGTTGCATATAGGAATGGTGCTTCCAAACCACCTCATGTGGATCTTCACCCCATGACAGGAGTCTATCTTAACCTCCCTTAATCTAGATGCATATATGGGTTCTAAGAAGCCTCACTACCAGGCTTGCAGTTAAAAAAGTCATCCTAAAGTCACCAGTCAGTCCAGTACAATCTGAACAATACAAATAAATGTAATAATAAAATATCAAGGCAACATAGTAGTTTGAAATGAGCTCTCTAATCCAACAAGGAATTCCTGCTAGAACATATTGTATTCCAGTATATTTAAGTAAGCGTAGTATGGAACGCCAATGTTTAGAATCGGATGCAGTCCCTGCAACGAAGGCTCCTTTGAGAAATAGAGACAGACGATTCTTAGCAGGGACTCACACACGTTTAAAATGACAACAGTTTACCTGCTAGCAGGAACAGGTAAGGAATGCATTTATCTTAACTAAAGTTATAAATGTCAGCATGGTACCCCACTGACATAACATATATCACAGGAAAAACCTTATCAGCAAAGATACAATTGATATTTGTTATTATTGCCATAGAGCCCAGAACCCCTTCAAGTGTAGAACATCATTCATATCTGAGAGAATAATGTGCAAATATATTGGAAAAAATATGAATCGCATATAAGGCTTTAATTGAACATGACAAGGGGACTGCAGTGCTCCACAGCTCCTCCGCTCACCTAACGCCTGTTTTGCCTGTTGCTTCGTCCCTATTGACATTTATTTAACAAAATATAATTTACACTGAACAGAATAGAAATGTTTATTCTAGTTGTCCCCCAAAAGAAGGGGTATTCCACATACTTATACAGTTTCTGGCAATTCAGTCATATAGACTTACAGAGATCCTCCTTCACATTTGAAGGGGGGCTAATCCTACATTATAGTATTCATCATAAAACACAATCTTGTAACTGCAATAAAAGAACGCAAATCATAGTCACTGTTATACAAAAGAGACTGCACCCTAGTCTCTGCTATACAATTCCCACTGCATCCTGGAAACCACAACACATTACAGTCTACTGTATATCTTAGTGACAGCTATACCATACAGACAGTATCCTAGTGCCTGCTGTATCATACAGATTGCATCTGACCACCATACAATAACGTTTTGTATCCACAGTGCAGTAAAAAAGGTCTCCTTGTTAGTATCATAAAACAGAAAACATATTTGTAACCACAATACAGTCTAGTGGAGGGGTTGTCAACCTTTTAATAACCTACCACCCACATTTGTATCTCTGTTGATCGCCCACTGGTGGTGCAGTTACTCAAATTAGCGCAAGGGCAAAGTAATTTTTAGAGTATTTTTGATGTATTTTTATGTATGTTCATACATAGATAATTTAAATGTAATTTTAATATTGTTGCAGTGTTACCTGAGCAGGTTAGCAATCCAAATATATGTACATAGGGGTAGATCCAGACCTAAATGCTTGTTACGTTTCATCGCGTAGCGTATTTATGCTTGCATATTTTCTATGCACTCCATTAGGCACTCCCCTCAATCGTACGCACTTTGGCTGTTTTACGCTCGCCGAACCCTGCCTTAACTTTTCAAAGTGTAACTACTGACTTACGTAAAAGGCTTCATGTACGTAACTGCCTAAGCACGCCCACACTGTACGATTTTAATGCCTCACTCTGCCTCCGAAACGTAATTACGGGTATCGTATGGTTGTCACGCCCCTTCATTTGTAGTTACGCTGTTTATACTAGGCTGGTACATACGTTCAGAGTTACGTGGCATAACATCTGCCGCGTGCATGCGCAGTAAGTACTAATGTAAGATTTTACGTCAGCGGCTAGCATAAAATCGCTCACGTACGTAGTTTAGGATCAGGCACATAGAGATTAAAGGCACCCACTGTCTTTTAAAAGTGCCATAAAGAAAGGGACACACAACAGTTGACCTTTTTTTATTATACTTTTAAAAGACAGTGAGTGAAGTTTATATATATATTTACTCTATATTAAAGGAAAAACAAAAAAAAGTCAGCAAATGGTGAACTGTGGGTGAATAATAATCTCTAAATACAATAAAACAATATATAAAAGTAGTAAAATAAGATGGATACAGAAATCTATATAAAAACTGTAAACGTTCATATAATAAATACAGAAAAAAAGGAAACAATCTGTGTGAAAATCAAAATGTCATGCAATAAATCCCATGTATAAAGTAAGATACAATAAATTGGATGACGGGGAAGGGGCAATGGCCCACTGTTATCAAGCAGTGACCGTGCTATGTCAATAAGCCTTCTGAGAAGAAAAAGGAGAAATTGTCTATGCTACTATAAATTCTGGATAAAAATACATAAAAACGCAAAAACATTAAAAATCATAAATTGTTATCATAATGAATCATAAAATATAAATAAATACATAAATATATGAGAGTCCCTTACAATTCCCAGCAAAAATTCCAAACAATTGAAGTGACTTAGTTACTCTGATAGTATGGGCCGCGGGGGATCTACACACTTGCGCAGTAGTTCTCTCTGTAGCTTCTCTGTATTATTTCAGGACCGCCCTCCTGCTCTGTCAATGGCATGTCACACACTGACAGAGCTCTACCCGTCCCTTCCTCTCAGGACCGCCCAGAGGTCAGCGCTTTAACACTATGGGGTAGATCCAGAATTACGTCCGTCTTCCATAGACGGACATAATTCAATGAACAATAGCTACTGTGCATGCGTAGTAGCTATTGTACGTAATCCGCGTATCGTTTCGATACGTAGATTGCGTATATGCGGTCTAAAAGACTTCATATACGTAATCTGCGTATCATTTCGATACATAAATTGCTACTACGCATGTGCAGTAGCTATTGTTCATTGAATTACGTCCGTCTATGGAAGGCGGACGTAGTTCTGGATCCGGCCCCATGTCCCATAACCTCCTTTCCATATAATAATAGTATGTAGGTCAGAGATGGTGTATATCCCATACCGTCCAGCATAAAAACTGGATTCGTCAGCTAGTGGGTGGGAGGGACCAGGTTGATGACCCATGGTCTAGTGAGTGCTTACTTTTATCCAGTGACACCTCCCCACACACACACTTTTGCACACAGCTATATTTATAGATATGTGATATGCTCAGTCGGGTCTGATTCAAAGTTTCGGCTACTGTAGTCTAATTTCTGGGACTAAATATGTTTGTGTGTGTGTGTGTATATATATATATATATATATATATATCATTATTTCATCTGCAGTCATCCAATCCCCCCTTGTGTGTCTTCGTACTGTCAATCTCCCAACCCTCATGTGTCTCCAGCCTTCCAATATTTTCCCCTCATGTGTCTCCAGTCTTCCAATATTCCCTGCTTCATGTATCTCCAGCCTTCCAATATTTCCCCCTCATGTGTCTCCAGTGTTTCAATATTTCCCCCTCATGTGTCTCCAGTCTTCCAATATTCTCGCCTCATGTGAGTCCAGCCTTCAATTTTCCCCCACATGTGTATTCAGCTTTCTAATAAATCTTTCAATTTTCAAATTATCCATTTTAACAAGCTTCAATACTATACTTTACTTACCTTTTCTGTTTTCCCTCCTTTCACCTGCTTCTCTCCTCCGTGGCCCTTTCTTTTGGGTTTGACACTGATGTGACCTTAGGTTATGCCAGCGTCACACTGCAGGAAGCTGCAATTCCCAGCTCACAGTCTGATTTGCAATACAAGCTTTCTGCTGCTACTGCTACTGCTGCTGCTGCTGCTGCTAGGCAACGTCACAGCAGCGCCAGAACAGAAAATTGGAACACAACCACTGGTCTGAAAGCAAAGCTGGCAGGACAGGGAGGGTGACTTATTGCCCGGGCATATCACTGCAGTGCATTCCCCCATTTACTGCTTTGCCCTGGCCCTCTGTTTAACTGTGGCAACTGCATAGTACAAACTGCACTATGCAGGAGCCGTGGCTAACTATTTCCTGAAGCAGACTTCTTTACTTGCTAGTTGAGTCACGGCTCCTGTATACACAAGCTGACCTCGGCTTAGTTGTATCTGCAGCAGTGCTTGCTTGTACTGCTTGTTGATCAATTGTCAGGCACACAACAACTGAGAGGCTAAGCAGGTAAAGTAATTACCACTACACTACAGGGATTAGCTGAGCAGTGGCTTTATGTTCCCCCCTTCCCCGCAGCCTGACCCTAAGTCTCCCTAAGCTGCAAAAACCACCATCACAGTTAAATATAAGTAAATGTAATGGTGATTGTTCACAAAATTAAAAGTAAATAAAAAAATAATAAAAAAAAACATTCACAAACTCTAAACAAATAATAGCACCTTTACAATGTTAAAGTCTTGCACAAAATGTAAAATCAGTATAGGATTAAATTAAACGTTCCTTTATTTGTTTAATACATAAACACACATCCATTGATAATAAACAAGCAGCAAGTGTGAGCTGAACTAAGTAAGAGAAGACGCAGGGCCTCACAGCAAACAATAAGGTTTAACAACTTCCTAGTGGTTGAGGGCTACCTTAACTTTTCCTGTGCGTATGTTAGTGTATGCAAGGCACTTCCATCTGTGAATCAATCCTAACTTCATTGTAAAGCCCATACTGTACATTTGTAGCCCGTGTGCAGCTCATTTTCAGTAAGAGTCTTGCCCCTCGAGCCACACATGCGGGACTCATTATACACCAATGTGTGCATCAGTCCTAAGTCAGAAGTCCGTGTATTTGATTCAGATGGTCATGGTTTTCGTGCATATATTTGGGTTCTGGGCATGCAACTTATCTGCACATAGAATCTACACTTACTTAAGTGAATACGGTCCATAGTGTCAATGGTCAAATGGAACCTCCTATATGAGTTGAAAAAAATATAACACTTAGCACTTGCACCACTTAGCACCATTATGTTTGTTTAATCCATCCCAGTCCATTGCCAGCATCATGAATGAGATGGGAAACTGTAAGAGTCTCTTATCTCAATACATAACAGATATTACTGAGTAGTATTGTAGAAAAAGTGTGTAGTGTCATCGGCTGCTACTCGGAGCCGAGCAGGGCACAACATCGGGTAGGGTATTTCCAGTTCATGGAGCTGTCACTTGACAGATAAGCTGAAACTGATTGGTGTTTGAATTTGATAGGTCCTTTCTGCTGCACCAGCCTGAAGATTGCATCATCTTTGAAGTGAAGGATTTTGGGAATCAGGGAACATGGAGAAGCTCTGAGCTGCTGGGACAGACAAATTGAGGGGAAATTCATGACTATTTAAAGATTACAAAAGGAGCTCAGGATTTGTAACTGATCACTCTGGGAAGCCTACAAAATGGATGTTGTTTCTCCACAGCCATCTTTCTATGTCAAATAGTTGTAGTTGGCATGTGTAAACCTGGGAGCTTGTGACAGATGATAGCAAAATTCATCTGCACCTGTACCTCAACAATCTTTCCCATCACTCTTAGCTTGGAATCTGATAGCTTGTAAACTTGATTAAGAGTAGGTGCTTCAGGAGATTTTGGATCACAGGTTTGAAGGGAGGCCAGGCCTTGAGTGTCACTGTTAGAGTTAACCTGAGCATATAGGACCTGATTCACAACTAAGTACGTTCACAAAGTTACGCAAGCCAGGCATACGCGCAGATACCAAGAAAGACTAATGCACAAACACAGTGGATGGAAGCACGTTTCCGAGCGGCAAGGTCTTCACATGCGTACATAGAGGGACATGACTCTTAGTGAGAATGGGCGGCACACAAACTATTAATGTACAGTAGACTTACAGGTGATGCACAAGTGTGCAATCCATGCGGAAGCAACCATACACACGGAAAAAGTTAAGGTTTCCTTTACTTATCTTAAGTCGTTGTCTGCATGTTTACTGTAAAGCTTTCTATATTGTCTTTCTGCTTTGTTCAGCCCACACCTGTTGCGTGGTTTTAATGAATAGATCAGTTGCCTTTAATTGATACAATGAAAGCCTATGTAATCTTCTGCTGCTATTCCAATTTGTGCAACACTTCAAACAGAGCAAGATAGACATTTTTTAGGTCCTTTTTTTGTTGTTTTTTTATGTTGTTCTTAAGTATAATCAATAGGTTTTTTTATTTATATGTTTAAATGTTTTGGGGTTTTTTAACACCTAAAAAAGAGCTTTTTAACATCTTCATCTATGATGAATTCTGGGCACTACTCACCGCAATCCTGATCCTTGCCCGGTTTGCTTTTGAATACCTGGACACAATGAGCCAATGAACTAGAACCCCTGCTTCTGTTCATGGAAGGTCCACTACTAAATAAATAA
>WWET01000624.1:451742-475008 GCA_011038615.1 Limnodynastes dumerilii
TCTGCAACAACATCCTATGGACAGATGAGACAAAGATCAACTTGTACCAGAGTGATGGGAAGAGAAGAGTATGGAGAAGAAAAGGAACTGCTCATGATCCAAAACATACCACCTCATCAGTGAAGCATGGTGGTGGTAGCGTCATGGCGTGGGCATGTATGGCTGCCAACGGAACTGGTTCCCTTGTATTTATTGATGATGTGACTGCTGACAAAAGCAGCAGGATGAATTCTGAAGTGTTTTGGGCAATATTATCTGCTCATATTCAGTCAAATGCTTCAGAACTCATTGGACGGCGCTTCACAGTGCAGATGGACAATGGGCCTGATCCAGAACTAAGTAAGCGTAAGATCGGCTAAAAAGCCAATCTGCGCATGCGCCGGGCAGATGTTGCAGATGCGCCGTAGGAGCAGCGTAGTGACGCTGGAGGGGGCGTCCCCCAGCGTTACTACATTAAGGTTAGTGAAGGTGGGCGGGGGGAGCTAGTTTAATGAGGGAGGGAGGGCTTAGTGTACCAACACTCCTGTGCGAACGTATTTTCCCTTGCTTAGGCCGGCTGAAGTTAGGGTAGCCTTCAGCCGGCATAAGCAAGGGAAAATACGGCCGCACAGGGGGACTGTCGGGGAGAGTAGACGCCGATTAGCTGTGCTTTAGTAAGCACAGCGCATCGGCGTAGTTCTGGATCAGGCCCAATGACCCTAAGCACACAGCCAAGATATCAAAGGAGTGGCTTCAGGACAACTCTGTGAATGTCCTTAAGTGGCCCAGCCAGAGCCCAGACTTGAATTCGATTGAACATCTCTGTAGAGATCTGAAAATGGCTGTGCACCGACTCTTCCCATCCAACCTGATGGAGCTTGAGAGGTGCTGCAAAGAGGAATGGGCAAAACTGCCCAAAGATAGGTGTGCAAAGCTTGTGGTATAATATTCAAAAAGACTTGAGGCTGTAATTGCTGCCAAAGGTGCATCAGCAAAGAATTGAGCAAAGGCGGTGAATACTTATATACATGTGATTTCTTGGTTTTTTGATTTTTTATAAAATTGAAAAAATCTCCAAACGCTTTTTCACATTATCATTATGGGGTATTGTGTGTAGAATTTTGAGGGGAAAAATTAATTTATTGCATTTTAGAATAAGGCTGTAACAAAATGTGAAAAAGTGAAGCGCTGTGAATACCTTCCGGAAGCACGGTATATATACATATTTTTTAGAGTTTCTGCATATAAATAATGCAAGCTTAAATGTTTTGCTTTATAAATAAATAATTTATTCTAAATAAAAGTAATAGAGGCAAATCATGATTATAAAACAAATTAAGAAAATAGCACGCAGCAGTTATAATCTTACAGTCACTTTACAGGCACTGTTTTTCTGCTACTCTCTCTGTGCTTGCCAGCTCAGCAGTGGTGCTGGATGTTTGCCATTTTTCTCTGGGTCACTGGGTAATCCAGGACCGCATGTGAACATCTATTGGATACAGTCTGTGTTTGTTCATTTATGTATGTTGCTTTTGATTGTTTCACAATTTTTTTTGATAAAAAATGATTGCACATAGTGTACCACTCTGTTTACTGTTATAAGTTTACTTAAAGTTTAGTTAAGTTTAGTATTGTTTATTCAGATCACCCAAACCAAAAGAAATATAGTCCAATAATTTCCACTGTACTTATTTTTATCATGGACATAATCTATCTGGACCGAAAGCACACCTATATCTAAATATAAAGAAGTCCTGATGGACATGGCAGTTGCATGTATCACTTCGAACACTCACTTTAGACATACACACTGCCCACAGTTAATTGTCTGCTATGTGAATTTTATAATATGGCCCCATTATGTAAATCACGCCGCAGACCGATGCTTCCCGACGCTCCTCGACGCTCCGATGACCAGACAGATTAGTGCAGGGGAGGGGATGTAGTGTAGTAGGGTAGTTTTAGGGTACGGCTGCAGGGAGGGGATGGATGGGAGAAGGTGAGACTTACGGTTAGCCTGCGGGGAAGGGAGTCTTAGGGTTAGGCACCGGAAAAGACAAAAAAGGAAAGTAAAGGAGATTAAAAGTGTTATTGGAAGGCTGGGAAGTCATGAGGGGGATTAATGGAAGCTGGGGGGTCATGAGGGGGATTATTGGAAGCTGGAAAGACATGAAGGGGGTTATTGGAAAGCTGAGGAGTCATGAGGGGGATTATTTAATTTTGGGAGTCATGAGTGTAATGTCTTATATATACATTGCAGAGAAGCTGTGATTTAAAGCACAGAGGACCGGATTCTGACCTAATAACGTTAGGTCACTTACACACGCAAGGACTTAACTGGAGGACGCATGCCCCCTCCAGATGTTATGCTAGGGTAGTAACCCTAGCGTATAAACAATCAGACAGAACTTTGTTCTGTCCATGCCCAATTCAGTGGAAGTGGGCTGTGTTTCCCCTCCGCCCGCTAAAGTGGGCAGGGGGAAGCATGCAAATTATACAGTGTGGGAGGGGGCTCCCACACTACTGCGGATTAATGCAGGCTTATGGCAGCGTAACCTGCCATAGAGCCCACACAAGAGAGGGGAGTGACAGGGGGTGTGCACTCCCCTCTCTCTTGCGGACGTACAGACCCCCAAACGTACGGAAAACTCAGAAGAATGCATCATCACAGGATAGATATGTGACCAGGAAGTAGGAAGTAACTGGGTGTAAGAGAAGGAAGTGAGTAACAAGCATGAAGTGATTGTAGGAGCCTGCAAGTAAATTGCAAGTATGACCAAGAAGAAATAAAGATGCATAAATATAATAACTGTTGAATCATTATTATATTACTGGCATAACCTAGATATCACAATGAGGGAAATTATTGGAGGCTGGGGAGACATGATGGGGATAATTGGGAGACTGAAGAGACATGAGGGGAATTATTGGGAGGCTGGAGAGACATGAGGGGAATTATTGGGAGGCTGGAGCTGGAGAGACATGAGGGGAATTATTGGGAGGCTGGAGACATGAGGGGAATTATTGAGAGGCTGGTAAGACATGAGGGTGATTATTGGGAGGCTGGAGAAACATGAGGGGGATTATTGGAAGATGGAGAAACATAAGGGGGGTTATTGGAAGATGGAGAAACATAAGGGGGGTTATGGAGATTTCTGCTACGTATGCTAAAAAGAATGACTAAACCAACTTTCTGAGCCTCTCTTCTCTTAGATCCGGTAGCTCACTGCTGACAGGTAAGACCTGTGATAGACTCTATTCATGCATAGGTAGTTGGGAATATATGTTGGAAGTGGAAGAGCAACCACTTTAAACCAGCCAGGTCAGTACTTCTAAATAAAAAAATTCCTCTTATTATATATCCCAAAAAGAACATTTACTTGGACAAGAGCACCAGCACCATATGAGAATCACACAAACAATGAAAGAAGCCACAGGATAATTTGTGTAAAGCTGATCAATCAATCAACAAATAATCCTCAATAGTAAATTATGTCATAAATCAAATAAGTTTGATGGACGATTTATCATACTAAATGTTAAGAATACAATACTTTAATAGTGAAATGTAAAAACATCCAGGAGGAAGACTCACTAACTTGACACCTGACAGATAGAAAATGATAATGCCGACACTTCAGGTGTTCGATGTTACAACGGGAAGAGAGAGTACACTGTTGCAAACAGCAGCGAAAATAGTGTATCCTGCACACTGGTTAAACTCCAAATAAGTGAGAGGGGTGGGGGAGTTTAAGAGCCATCCAAGTGCTACAGAAACTGCAGCTCAGGTATGCAAGTGTAACATATATTGCAAGTATGGACATATATCAAATAGAATACAGATACGTTCTCTACCCCAGTGATCCATATGCAAGCTGTTATGTATAAAGAAAATGGTCTCTTTGCTTTGTGTGAGCGCATAATTGAAAGGCAAATATATTACAAATATTGTCATAAATAAAATTAGAATTAAATTAATTTAATTTAAAAATAAAATAAAAAATAAAGCAACACAAAGCCCAAATTATACTTCACATTAACTAACATTTAGTAATGCTTTCACAAGGCTAAATGCTGCAGCAATAAATAAATAATAAAGAAGCAAAATGATTACCAGAAACTTGTAAACCTAAATAAACAGGAATGCTGGAAGGAAATTCATACTTATTGCCATATATAAAATTTATAACAACAGCGGACTTTCTGTCTAACACCTGCTATGCTACAGTGGTAAAAAGGCCAGACTGTTGTTTTGATAATGTTGCTCTCTCAAGAAACGCTGAGCAAGATATTACGAAGGGACCTATACGGTTTATAGAAAGAGGGGCGTAATTAGTTATGCTTAGGAAGCATGGCTAACACCCTTCAAAATGTGCCAAAACAATAGCAGTCAGAAGCCATTGTGAAATGTTTAGGAAATAAAGGCATTGCGGGTCTATCTTGAATTCATTCAGAATAAAATGGCCACCAAGAGGCATTTGGAAGATGAGCTGCTTCATTGCTATTGTGGTTCTTTATCGCTTCCACAGAAGGGAGCCTCATAGCTCAGTCTCTTTGTAGCTAGCAGCATGTACCCAATGCAAACCAGTTCACTGTTGTGGCCAGCACCAACCCTTATTGTGCTGTAAATGTACAGCTCGTTCTCTTGTTGTTGAGAAAGGTCATTCTCCCACAGAGACTCCATACCTGAGCTTTTGTTAGCAGTTGTCAAAGGACCCACAAAATGAAATTTATTTTTCAGTTGCAGCTGAAAAATGCATTGGGTGTATAACAGGATTTTTATCTGGTAAAGCTCCATAAAACATTGTTCCAAAAAAAAAATATTAATGAGAAAACAACTCCTAATGCAGTTGTTTTCTATATGTTTGCTCCATAATTTTATAACATATGTAAAATAGTTTTTTAGATAGTATGATCCAGAATCAGAAAAACAAATCTTCTTTCATTGGAGTAAAAGATGTGGAGGCATTTGCAATCACAGGGAATCCACGGGATCACAACTTGACCCCTCCTCTTTATGTGGAAGTCTGGAATGGTGCACATATAAAGGGAGTGCCAATATTATACATTGTACTAGGAAGCAATGCCTGCTTTTGTTTGCATCCCAGCCCCTCTGTTGCAAGATATCAGTAGTGTCAATAAAATAGAATAAAACATCGATCGTAGGGAACAATCATAAGGCGGATGAAAATCAGACTCCTGGCTCTAGTCCCATTATTAGAACTTTTATTTAAATGAGCCATAATACCATGCAATGGGTGAATAAAATTTACTAAACACAATAAAAATTAGTTTGAGGGTTAGAAGTGCCATCAGTAATTTTAACTCACACCTCTATGGAGCGCAAGAGAAAATCTGTGATGTAGATTCACGTAATATGCCATTCCAGAGGTGCATTGTCCAGAACTAAATCTGAACATAAGTATCTATATAACACACATAATAACCAGGTACCAGACAGCTTCTACTAAAATGTGTTTCTCGCATCTCTAAATACATATATATTATTGTTTTCTCTAACTAGCGCTCATCATTCTATATATTTACCCACATCTGGAACAGGGATTTCAAGCTTATAGGGATATACAAGTTATTGTTATAACTTTTAGTAAAAGTAGTGAAAAATTACAGGATCCAGACCTACGGGCGCCCCTCTAAAGGTAGTAAAATCTGGACACTTAGGTGTCCATATACCTACCGCCTATATGGTGGAGATACGGCAAACGTAAAAGAGGGGACGGCCCCTTTTACGTAACAGCCAGCGTACGGAATGTACGTTACGTATGCCGGGCACTACTCCAGCGTAAGAAGGTTGCGTGCATGTGCACAACTTTCTTGAAAGGGGAATTCCGCAATCGCCATATGTAATTCCCTTGTCGGCCGTATCCCAGGATCTGGGCCAATGATCTTAAAACAGCCTGTCTAACCCCAAATAAGATTGCAACTAAATCTAAGTGTAAACCAGACAGAGAAATATTGGGGCTATGGTGGTTGCTGTGAAATTACTTTATACCAAATCTAAAAGGAAAGATGAGAAAAATATAAAAAGTTTACAACCAGATAAAATAAATACAAACTCACACTTATAGTGATTGCTGGGCAACAAGTGATAATTCCAAAATATGGTGTCTTGATCATAAGTAGATAATAAAAATGTCCATAAACATTCAGTTGAAATAGGTCCACGGGAGTCCATCTCAAATATAAGGGAAGAGAAAACCCAAAAGAAATAATGGCCTGGATCCAGACCTACGTTCCCTTTACGTTTTAACGTGTACGCTTTTGTAATTACTATGCACTCCCCTAGACACTCCCCTTGGTCGTAAGTACTTTTGCCGTTTCATGATTTCCAAACCCTACCTTAACTTTTCAAACTCCTGTCGGCCGTAATGGCTACACATACTTACGCGCCTAAGCACACCCAAACTGTACGATTTAAATGCCCTCCCCTCCCCACCTCCAAAGCGTAATTACGGATGTCGAATGACTGGCACGCCACGCCCCTTAGTTCATAGTTACTCTCTTGATACTAGGATGGTACGTACGTGCCGTAACATCTGCCGCGCGCATGTGCAATACCTGCAAAATAGCGTTTTTACGACTCCGGCAGGCGTAAATACACTAGCGGACGTAGCTCTGGATCTGGCCTATAGTGTGTACCATAAAAAACTAATCACTAGAAAGCTAACCATAGACTAGAGCAGGGGTGGGGAACCTCTTTTCTGCCAAGGGCCATTTGGATATTTATAAAATCATTTGAGGGCCATACAAAATTATCAACTTAAAATTAGCCTCAGCATTTCCCATCATGTGTCTTCAGCCCCCCAGTATCCCCCATCATGTCTCTCCAGCCCCCCCAGTATCCCCATCATGTCATCAGCCCCCGAGTATCCACATCATGTGCCTCCAACCCCCCAGTATAAACCATCTTGTCTCCAGGCCCCAGTATCCACCATCATGTCACTAGCCCCCTCCCCTCCAGTGTCCCCATAATGCCTCACCAGCCTCCCTATATTTCCTATTTATGTCCAGCCTCCCAATATTCCCTCACTGCTTCACTTACCTTTGATGTCTTCCCTTCCTCTACAGCGTGCGCTCCTGCTCCTTCTTCTTCCTAGTGACGCTGGTGTCACCAGGAAGTCACTGTATTAGCTGCCAGGCTGATCGCAAACCCCGGCAGCTGAAAGGGGTTTGCGATCAGCTGGTCTGTGTAATTACAGCGGCAGCTGATAGGCGGCCTGCGGGACGGACCAAAAGACTTCACGGGAGATCCGGGTTCCCCACCCCTGGACTAGAGCAATTGGCCCTATCATCCAATTATCAGGTAATCTGGCAACTAACAGCTGTAGTTAGTGAGCAAAATAAAGTTTTCAAATGCCAAATAAATGTACCAGAAACGATCTTTTGACATGTTTCATTAATAATTATAGCAATCAACTAACTGAATGGCTCCCTCTTCTTCTAGGGCCTCCCTCTTCTGGTAAGATTATCGTCCCCAGCAGAAGAGTTTATGGCACCGATAATGAGACCTTTCCATATTGGGAAATCGTCCCATTTATTGGACCACCTCCTGCTGGGATCAGTACTCGTCCCAGTGTATGGCCAAATTTAGCTTGAATATGTATTTATTTTACATGTTGTGAACTTTTCATATCTCTCTCATATTTTTTTTTTAGCTTATTTGTTATATATTATACTGCCCCCATAATTTCTCCCTTCGATTGTTATAAACTTCTCAGAAACTCTTAAAAGTTAAGTTATACTTGGCTGGTGATGAGATATTTGCCTCTCTTTTTAATGATGACCTAATATTGGATCATTTTAATTTATAACTACATTATATGTAACAGTCTGAATTTATTTATCAAAAAATGATGCATCGGTTTGTTTGGTTATAAAAAGCAAATCCAATTTGCTGACAACATGGATGCTGCATTTATTAAATCCTGAAGGCAGCCTTTCTGAGCAGTACGGTTTAGTGCTCACATGTACTGTTAATGAATAGATTTTTTTGTATAGACAGGGCCTGCGACTGAGAGGCGTAATGAAATAAAAGAAGCAGCATGGTGCTAGACTGCAGTGAACTCCCAGCATGGGAGAGAGGGGGAGGCTGGAGAAAGGTTACAGGTACTCTTTATCCAGCATCGCAGGAAAGCTCTAATGTCCTGCTGCTAGAAATTTGTCTGCAAATTTTTCTCATTGAAAGAACTGACTGGATCTCTGAGAGATGGGTTGATATGATAACTTGATTAGTGCATAGTGCCAGCTCAAAGGACTGTGCTCTAAGTCCTTAACCTCTCCTCAGGAGACCACAGTTTATGCCTACTAATGTATCAACCCCCTGGAATTTTACAAATAAGTTGTCTAGTTAGCTGTAAAAGAGGGAACACTAAGTGATATTAACAACCCATACACTTAGCAATGCTAAAACACATAGCATTGCAGACAGATATCTCAATGGCTGGGAAAACTGCAAAATTTACTTGTAATACCCCAGGTTTTAAATAACGCTATAACATTTATATAAAATGTAAACTAAAATATAATAAGAAATAAAAAGAATAAGAAAGTGCATATACTTATCGGTTGTAACTCTTGCCAGGGATTTGTAGGCAGAGTATAGGACATATTTGCTGTCTGAGGATGTAATTCTGAGTGATATTATTAACACGATGAATTAAAGGGTCATCCATAATGTCTTTACGAAACAACATCTCTTTTACAGAGCAAAGCAGTAAACCAGGTGATTTGCGAATACAAACTAGGGTAGAAATGAAGTTGGTCATGGACTGGTTGGGTTTCTGTATAGGAAATCAAGTCATTACAGACTAACAGTGAAAGATATACACTTGGACATATTTCATATATTGGAAAATAAATGTGGTCATTGTTTACTTGTTATTAATCACTAGATTACTTTGTGAGTCTGACCCCTTCCTAATATAGCTACTGCGAAAAATTGTCTTACCACAGACCTTCTGAGTACACATATTGCAACACAAGTTAGAGACTCACCTACAGGAGGTGCCTTGCCGCTACCCATTATAGCTATATTGTGAACTACACCTCCTATTTATGTATGTGCTGACACATAGTGTTATATATTCTTATATGGAGTACCGGATCTTTCTGTGTTCCTTGCATTTACACAGTGGTCATTTTTTTTCCTGACATGAAATTTTCCATTTATATATATACTAGCACACATAGGACCGGATTCACAAGAACAATTTTTTATACTTAGGTGCCTAGATATCCGCGCCGAGATACTACACATGCGTAGTAACTTTTTAACGCTATCTTTGTGGCATTTCGTTACGTAGATTGCTACATGCTGTCTTTAAAGACCGCATGTACGCAATCTACATAACGAAATGCTACGTAGATAGCGAATAAAAGTTTCTTCAGATGGGTAGTATCTTAGCACGGATATCATGGCACGTAAGTATAAAATATCGTTCTTGTGAATCCGGTCCATATATATGAAAAGTAGTCTTACCTATGTTCACTAATTAATAATTATCAAACCAGTTTTACATGTAACATGTGGTTCACATAGATTCTAATGCAGATGCACAGTACATATTTGAGATATAGATATTTAAAGCATAATGTTTTCTTTTTTAAATAAGAGAAAAAGAAAATCACGTCACTATTCCATTCATTTTGCGTGTTTACAGTAATAGAAGTCTAATAGAAATACATGGCATTGTGAGACTGACATGAGAAGAGTTGCCATTACTTTCTGTGTTCCTTGCATTTACACAGTGGTCATTTTTTTTCCTGACATGAAATTTTCCATTTATATATACACTAGCACACATAGGACCGGACTCACAAGAACAATTTTTTATACTTAGGTGCCTAGATATCCGCGCCGAGATACTACACATAGTAACTTTTTAACGCTATCTTTGTGGCATTTCGTTATGTAGATTGCAACATGCGGTCTTTAAAGACCGCATGTACGCAATCTACATAACGAAATGCTACGTAGATAGCGAATAAAAGTTTCTTCACATGGGTAGTATCTTAGCACGGATATCATGGCACGTAAGTATAAAATATCGTTCTTGTGAATCCGGTCCATATATATGAAAAGTAGTCTTACCTATGTTCACTAATTAATAATTATCAAACCAGTTTTACATGTAACATGTGGTTCACATAGATTCTAATGCAGATGCACAGTACATATTTGAGATATAGATATTTAAAGCATAATGTTTTCTTTTTTAAATAAGAGAAAAAGAAAATCACGTCACTATTCCATTCATTTTGCGTGTTTACAGTAATAGAAGTCTAATAGAAATACATGGCATTGTGAGACTGACATGAGAAGAGTTGCCATTATTTTATATATTAATTTACCTTTTATTTTGTATAACAGCTTTGATTGACAGTCATTTAAAACATATTTGTACCAAGGGACTCAATTTAAATAAGAAATGCTGTTTTCATGGTAACTATAATTACAAATTTGGTGATTATAATAAAAAAATGTGGTGATGGAATGATAATTCCATCATATTGCACTCTCTTTGGGGTAGGTCCAGACCTAAGTGGTTGTCACATTTCATCGCGTAGCGTATTTTCTGTGCACTCCCCTAGGCACTCCCATCACTCGTGCCCGTTTTACACCCTACCTTAACTTTTCAAAGTGTATCTACTGATGTACATACAGGCTGCACATACGTAAGTGTCTAAGGACGCCCATACAGTACGATTTAAATGCCTCACCCCGCCTTCGAAGCGTAATTATGGGTGTCGTATGGATGACACGCCCCTTCTTTCGTAGTTACGCTGTTGACACATGGCTGGTACGTACGTTCAGAGTTACGTGCCGTAACATCTGCCATGCGCAGCAAATACTAATGGGTGATTTTACGTCAGCGGCTAGCGTAAAATCACTCGCGTGCATAGTTTAGGATCTGGCTTTATGACTACAGGTGCTGCACCCGCATTGCAAAGACAATATTTTCCTATGTAATTAGCTTGCATGTAAATGGCAAATCTTTGTGTGTACATTTTCAATTACAAATATTTGTGTTTCTGTTATCATTTGAGGGATTAAGCTACTTGTTTTTGAAGGACAAGTCTTTCTTTATCAAACATAAGTTAGTGAAAACTTAGGAAAGAAATATTCCTTTTTGTACAGTTCTTCCCATCTTCCACTTTCCACTGAAGAATGTATTTTTCAGCAATTGTATTTTCTGTAGCCTGTGTCCTTGAGAAGTGAATATATCTGAAAATATCAGCATGGGTCATAAATGATTTACAAAGTACCCTGAAGAAGACAGTCAATTAAGTTCACATTTCTATGTTGCTAAACAACAGGCAATCTTATATTCAGTAACACTGAAAAGAAGACCAAGAAATGGCCCTTTCAGAAGGTTCAAAGAGGCACAAAACAAAAGGCGGTCTTGGTAGTGTTTTCACTCTTTTTCTATTGTACCCTCTTTAGTTTGTGAGAGCCTTGATGTAAGAAGAGAGGTTGTTAATGTGGCAAGTGGGAGTTTTCAGTTGTTCCAAGCCAACAATACTGCCACATTTTGGTCAACCTAATTACAAAATAATCTCAGATGTTTTAGTAACGTTCCCACTGATTATCATAAATAGCAGAAAGATCCTTTCACAAACAAAGCAGGTTCCATCTGCCCATTGCATGTCTTCACCTTGACTTTAAATGGCAAGTCACACCCCCTGCACAATGAGGCGATTTTGGTATGAAAACTTCAATACACTTGGACTGCATGCTTTCAGAAAAATATCAACAGAGACCTCTATGTTTATTCATTGCCCTGCACACGTCTTCACCAGAGATCATTTTCATTGTGCCCACTCCATTTGTCTGCATCTCTCAAGTATGAAGGAATGCTATAGTGTATGGTGCCCAATTTGACCATTTCAAGAATACACCTTGCTGGTCCACAGATCGAACTAATTATGTTTGTTCTGCCTCAGAGGCCTTACAAAATGAAGACATGTCTCCCAAAAATTGAATTAACCAGCCATCAATCATGAATATCTGACATTGTACCTCTTCTCTCCATTTTCATTATTATGCACTAATCCATTAATTATCTAAAATTGAGTGATGATGACACGTTTAGAAGACACTTGAGCACTCGAGCCATGTGAAAGCAACTCCAGGATGATTCATTTTGAATATAGTAAATGACTGTGAGACTATATAGCAAGCAAGTCACATTTACTTGTTGCCATTTCTCCCACTATGAGGCAATCATCATTTATTTAAACACTGCTTGCTGCTATATTGTATATGATGTTTTCTTTATCTTTTATGTTGTTTTTTAAAAATAATATTTATAGACTCTATATTGATAACATCCAGTAAAGTAGACAGCCTATGATTATCTAAATATTTATTTTCCCGTGAGCAAACAACATATTACCATTATTAACTTATAGTCTGCCTAGAAATGAGTGATTAGCAGTGAATTATTTCAATGACAAATAAAAATAAAAATAGGTGTCATCTGTCACGTCCCTGTAAAAGACTGTGCTATTGGCTTGTCTGTTGTAATTAACATCATTGGTAACTTAACATGTAATGAAATTGACTTTTTAAAAGATAATTATTTACCTTAATACTGAACAAAATAACAATTATTAATGGTAATCCTCATGTTCACCACATTAAAATGGAGGCAGAACGCCATTAGAAGAAGAAGTGGAAGATGGATACTTTGTGAAGTAGAGAAAATCATTGCTTACAAATGATTATTACTGGACTGGTGTTCTTCCAAAGGTACCAGTGTGACATTCCACTCCCACTCTCAATATTTCATTACGCTCCACAAGGCAAGTAATAGAGGAGCCACTGAGTGATGGTATGAGCATTGCGGCAGCCCAGAAGCTTCCAGCTGAACAATACAAAGTAATAGAAAAAGATCAGTCATTGGTGCACAAATGCAAATGTAATTGGTTAAATTAGGATATGAGGCCAATACTTAGAGAAGAGAAAAACATTCACACCTGCAAGTTATTATAGAGTGGATGAAATGCATGAATTCCACTGGAGCCAAGGTTACTATAGAAGGCACACACACTCACACACACACTCACACACACTCACACACTCACACACATACACACACATGCACTCACACACACACTCACACCCACACACACACATACTCTCACACACATACTCACACACACACACTCACACACAATTTTTCTCAGTGTTAACATCTGACCACATTCTAGTTATTTTAAACCAGATAACATTTCTCTATTATAAGTGTCTAAAGCACTCCCCGTGTTCCTTTAAACACTGCTTTGACCTCACCTTAAACTCACAAAAGCTGATATTAGAAGTGATGTGGGTTCTCTGGCTTTGTGTTAATTACATTATTCACACAAGTCTTATGCTCACAGTTTTAGTTTGCTCCTGCCCGATTTCTGGACGTTTTTAGTGACAATGGACTGGGTTCAGAATCCGTTTGCACTGCGTTCAAAGCTCATAAAGCAGCACTGGCCGGGATCCAATATCATATCCCTGCTGGATCCCTGTTTCCATGCAAGAGCATCGAAGACCATTCCCATTGCTCACACAAATGTCCAGAGTTCTCATTTAATATGGGGAGGGATTGGAAGTCTGGATCAGATAGTGCCCAAGATCATATTGGTGTTTTCCAATTTAAGCAATTGGCAAAGCTCACTTTGCCAGCCTATCCTTAAGATGTGTATAACTCAGAATCCAATTGCATTTGTGTTTGTATTGTGTTCACCCACTTTTAATGGCAGAATTCTGTAAAAATACACTTACGCCACTCTCATGTCTCTTGTCTCTAATACCATTTTCACATCACCACCCCGGTAATATCCTGAGTCTTACAACTGGGATATTGGCGTGTCAAACAGGTCATCAAAGACCCTGGAATGATCCCTTTCACATTGCAGGGTTGACCCAGTACCCAGGTCTGCCCTGACAGCGTGATGAGCAGCGCGTGACTCCCGGCGAGAAATTTGTTTACTATTGCCATTTTTTATGAGCAACCTTCGCAAAAAAACTCGGGTTGCACCTTTCACACTGCACCCCTGCCCAGGTTGGGTCGGGGGACAGAGTCTGCGGCCAGAAATGGCTGTTTTAGAAGTAGAGACAGCCGAATGCTCATTTTTAACAGCCATTTTAGAATTTTTTTTTGAATGGGTATGTATTCCCAACATCTTACTTACCCATTCCTATTTTGCACCAAGGCCGCAGGAGACCCGTTGCACCCGCTACACCGACCGTAACCAGACACTAGAAAGTAAGTAAGTAACACTCTCTGGGGACCAGGGCTGCCTTCAGCTATGTGACGTTATTGGTGACGCCACGTGGACGGGGCCTGTGGACCTGCGATACCATTTGGCCAGTGCGCAGGGAAATTCCTCCCTGCACATTGGCTCTGTAATGATGGTGGGCCCCAATCAGCTTTGAGCCCAGGACAGTAGTCCCAGCTGTCCCCCCTGATGGTGGCTCTGCCAGGCACTTTTAGGTATAGAATAAAACCAGAATGGAAGTTGCTCAATCAATTTATTAAGTAAATGTTAAACAGGTGCATGAAAGGCAGGGGGTTAATCTGCTAGCCACAGAAGGGAAAAATTACCTCAGCACACTGCCATAAACCAGTAACAAACTATACTGTTCTATCTGTAAAATAAAACACAGAAATGTTCGTTACGCATATTTGTACAAATATGAGATGAGATAAGCCACCAGCCACCGTCAAGGCCTTTCTGTATATGGTGGTCCTAACTCTAACAATGACACCCTGCATGCCAGCCTCTCTTATATAATGCAATCTGCTATACTGTTCTATCTGTAAAATAAAACACAGAAATGTTCGTTACGCATATTTGTACAAATATGAGATAAGCCACCAGCCACCGTCAAGGCCTTTCTGTATATGGTGGTCCTAACTCTAACAATGAGAGTCCCAGTATTGGGTCCCATATATATGTTTATAAATTGAGAGCCAACTTACCTAGAAGACACCCCTTAAAGTCTCCAAAATGGCTGCTGTGGATCAGCTCTCCCTGTCAGCAACTGATCCCAGACATGCCCACAAACAGAATAAAACCAGAATGGAAGCTGCTCAATCAATTTATTAAGTAAATGTTAAACAGGTGCATGAAAGGCAGGGGGTTAACCTGCTAACCACTTTTAGGTATAGACACTGAGGAAGGGAGGGTTAGGTTTAAGGTAATTAAAGGGGAGGAGGGTTAGGGTTAGAGTCATGGAAGGGGAGGGTTAGGGTCAGCCTGCTGGTAAGGGAGTCTAGGTTTAGGCTGTGGGGATGGGAGTCTTAGGGTTGGGCTACGGGAAGGGGAGTCTTAGGGTTAGGCTATGAGGAGGGGAGTTTTAGTGTTAGGATGTGGGGTAGGGAAGTCTTAGTGTTAGGATGTGGGGGAGGGAAGGTTAAGGTCAGACTGCAAGGAAGGGAGGGTTAGTGTTAGGCTAATGGAAGGGGAGGGTTAAGGTAGCAATTAGAGTAATGCTTGGGAATAGATTGATGCTCACCTTTCAGCATAGTGCCTTCGATCTGGCGGGGATCGATTGCTTTTCCTCTCCTGAACTGGCTGGGAGAGAACGGCCCTTTTGAAAAAGGTACGTTCTCAGCAGCAACCCACACCCCTGGGTCGAACCTGGGGAAAACCCTTCTTTTCTCCCGGGTCCAATACCTGGATCATTAGACCCGGGAAGATGACCTCAGGACCTTTCCCAGCACGCCTCAACCCTAGTTGTTGGACCTTGCCCTGGCAATAACCTGTCAAAGTGGTATCATATTCCTGTGTATACTTCTACTTATCCAGCAATGTCTGTTCAAGTATGCCCCTTGAACAGACATTGCTAGATTAATCGCCTAATATTGTCACATTCTAAAACATTAAATTATGTTTTTACAATGCTCCAAAAGCTTGGGAACACAACTGAAATGACTCCTATATAACAAGAAAACTTCACCCTTTGGTTCATTTAGACTACTTGAGAAAAATATAGCCACATGTACCCAAATTGAGGAACTGGGTGGGGCAAAAGGTGTTACAACTATGCCTCATCCATTTTGTGCACTGTTAATGACCTGCACAGAGATTTCACAATGTGACTTCATTAGGGTTTAAATAAGTAAATGGTTTTATTTTTGGTCCTATCAGTAGCAATCTTTTCATTTGAGATGGTCTATTTTAAGAATTGTACCGAGCAGCTGGAGATAGAGTGGCTTTTGAAAGGTCATAGATGTGTCACTTCCCGGTGTCTTGACGTGTGACCCTCTAGTATCTGTGAGTTTTATATTTCATGTGTGTGTGGGTGGCTTTGCATATTAGTTACTATGGGATTTATACTGCTGGCCCTGTCACTTCCTATTTTATACCATACCAATTAAGTCTTGATATGATTTAAGACTGTGTTGAGCTTGAAGTTCAGATATTAAAAACATCACTAGGCCATAACTTAACTTTGTTGATGTCCTTTAAAAACTGTGAGGATTATTTATTAGTTTTATTTACCAAAATATTTACTTTTATAAATATTACATAATATTACATACATTTCATAATTTGCAGCTTTGATGATAACTAAGGACCTGAGATCTGATTCTTATGACATTGATCACCAAGCAATTGCAAGTTCATATTAGCCACACATCCATGTCACTGCACCGATAACCGCTCCACTAGCACAAATGGACCTCTCATACCCAGGGTCTACCTTATCTTATTTCTTTGGAGTGTTTTATTATTTGTATATTTAAAATCCATCAGCATTAGACAGGCATAAATGTGTTTTCCTCAGTAGGAGTGTGTGGGGCTGATGCTGCTTGGGTGTGCTGGTGCAAAGTTCACTATCAAAATATCAGGTGTTACTCAGCTAATATAAAGGGCTATGTTTAAGAATAAGGCATGCACTGAACTGAATCGTG
The DNA here is from genome assembly GCA_011038615.1 of Limnodynastes dumerilii. Lineage (NCBI taxonomy): Eukaryota > Metazoa > Chordata > Amphibia > Anura > Limnodynastidae > Limnodynastes > Limnodynastes dumerilii. Next base: position 468,656 of record WWET01000624.1, read on the forward strand.
GCCTGATGTGTTATCACTGTGAATTTATCTGTCCGCAAGACAAACATGCCTTAAAGCAACCATACATTGGACGATAATTCAGAGGATTGGGTCTGTTGTTGTGTATGTTACTGGACAAAGACAGTTTGACAAGGTCAAAGTCACCTTTTGAAGGGTGATCAGATCAGTTGTCTGGTCCAGGGTTTTTTTTCAGTGATCATTTGGTCCAGGGTATTAACTGGCCATTTACCTTTTTTTGCTTAGTTTCAGCTGCAATTTAAGGAGTTTCCATAGCTTGTCTGAGGCAGAAAAAACATTTTGAGATTTTTTTTATGCACATATTTGATATTGGGTGAGTTTATGCACAAGCAGATTGACAGATATGCAAACAAGAGTGAAAAAGGGCACTGAAGATAGAAACTGAAACTGCGCATGCCCAGAACTTATGCACATTACAGTGATCCAAACCTATAGGCAACCCTGCTGTTATCACCTGCATTTAGTGCAAAATTCCGTGTAAGTGAAGGCATGAACACATATAGTCAATGTATAGTAAAGGCATCTGTTCGCACATGAACCCAATCCAGTGTGAACTACCCTGCTCTAGCATTAGGAACATTGGATAACAAATTGAATCTGTATTGTGCTTGACTGTTACATGTCCATATGCATTTGGATACCTAACCAGAGCTGCAGTTGCCAGGCTAGAGCCCCATAGCAAGGATGCGAGGCCCGAGTCTGTTTTGAAGGAGCTGGAGGTGGAACAGGTTGGGACTTGAGGTGGAGCCTGGATAGAATGGGGTTGAGTCAGACTAGAATGAGGTGGTGCTAGCTGAAGGTGTCTCTGGCTTGTGATAGAAGCTGTTGTCAGATGAGGGATCATATTTTAACCTCCATTTATTTGTGTGGGGTTTATGAGGTACAGGATGCTTTATAGTCTGGATAAGGTACACAATAACCACATTTAAGTGTCACAGTTGTGGCACACATTGAACTATGGGCCTGATCCAGAACAATGCCTCGGAGCGAATTTACGCGTGCCAGAGACGTAAAATCGCTGTTTTGTATGCACTGCGCATGCGCACCATAGAAAATACGCACATTAATGTAGCGTAATTGTGAACGTATGGGCCATTCACGTATGTGTCACGTAAATACTTATGTGTGGGCGTGATAATTTCACGGTACTCCAAAATACGTGTGAAATACGTGAAGTAGGTGGGGGGTTGTATTTAAAGTGTACAGTATGGGCGTGCTTAGCTGCGTAAATTCGTTCAGCCCTGCATGATGGCTTAGCTGCGTAAATTCGTTCAGCCCATACGTATGTGTGCGTATGTCTGCGGTTACGTTTGAAAAAGTTAAGGTAGGGTTTGGAAAGCGTATCTTGACAAAATACGTCCGTGCAAGGGGTGTGTCGAGGGGAGTGTAGCGAATTTACGCACACGAAAATACGCTACGCGAATACACGTACGGCAAACGTAGTTCTGGATCTACCCCTATATGCACAAGAAACTACAACATGATGTTTGCATGTTGTAAAATAATAAAACTGAAGGATGGCTGATTGTCATGAGAAAAAAGGGATAGAAAAAGCATAAATATATGTGATAGAAGAAGAAATAGTATAAACATACAGATTCTAGGATCTGTCAATAGGAGTAAATTTCAAAGTAGCAGAGTCTCACCAGATAACAGAATTGTTTGCGTGGTGGTATAACTAATGTGAGGGCAGGGCGAGTATCAAGTACAGGGCCCAGAGGTTAGTGTGGCCCATTGCAGCTGGCAGACTCTAAGCTGGTACCCTAAGCTGTCAGCAGATGGCAAGTCTAAAAAGGGTCCAGTGACTGTAAGCAAAAAACTTAATTAACCAACATAATGGAATTACAGTTTCGCAGCTTAGATAAAAATATGCATACTTCATGGTGAATATTCTGGAAGGGGCATGATAATCACTTATCTATCTATATCACCGGGTCCTTATGCCTTTGCCATTAACAGGCACTTGATTGTCCTACTTTAGTATTAGTTATACTTGCTAAGTATTTAGGTCAGTTCAGGACATAATACTTGTTAAATTGTATATAAATTCAATGACTTTTCCCTTTCTCCATCTGTCCTGACCCCCTCCTCCATCTATCAAGGCTTCCCCTGTAGAATCTTTGCTTGCTGGCATTAGCTAGCTCCTTGTTGTACACTGGCTTGTTGATGACAGGGAGAGTGGATAAAATCTGCTAAGGTCCTGTCAGTGTGGTGCAGCCTCTCTTCCTGCAGTCCCTCTTTGCAAACTGCCTTGCTGCTTAATAACAGGGAGAGAGGCTATGTTACACACTGATATGAGCTCAGGTTGCCCAGTACGCCTGATTTGTCAATGTAACATAGCCTCTTTTGCTGAAGGTCCTGGATAAGAACTGTCACTAGATTTGTTTTGTAGTACCACTGAAAGTATCACCTTTGGGAGCCACAGCCATTTAGTCATTTGTATGTCTGTACTGTATTTTGATTTATTTTGTACGGAGCTGCAGACCCCTTGTGGCGCCTTATAAATAAACGATTTTAATAATAATAATATTTGGGCTAAACAGAGCTGCTCTGGGACACCTCTCCCCATCCCTCCTGCTGGTATTCTCTCATACATGTTATTGTATGCCTGCCTGCAGCAAAACAAATGAATAAATAAATTAATAGAAATACATTGCAATGGTAAAAGAGGTTTTCAATTTGTAAATAAGTCCCAGTTAGCCCTATACAATGCATCACAGCTGAGCTTCTTCTGTAGCAGGAGCTGGTGTGTAGAGGGGCATCCTATATTGGGCTGTGTCAGATAACACTGCAGTTTTAAAATAGGTTCCCAGGTCTTGCTTTTTAGGCTTAAATTCTTCCCTGATCATTGGATATAACTAAATTGTATACACAAAAAAAAAATCCCAAAGAGAGCACAAAAGTAGCCACCTAATTAGGCACATTCCAAAATGTTATAGAAATGGTGGCCAGTGTAATATTTACACAAAACTTATTGGCAAGGGGCCTGATCCAGAGCTACGACCGCAAGCGAGCGTACGCTCATCGTAAGCAGAGGTGAAAAACTAAAAACCATAAAAATACCGGACTGTCTTTACACTAAAGAATGCTTTAGGTTCTTAATTATACACAAAAAGTAGCAAGGTATCTCCCCTGATACACCCCCCAGTTTACAGCTTTTTAACTGACTTACGAATGCCGTAGTGCTACCTTATCTTTAGGTTCGTACTTGTGTACGAAGGGTGGCTAATTAAGAACGTTTTTGCCAAACCACGGCCTGATTTCCTTATTTAAATGGCTCCCTCCACCCAATCTTCTTATCTTCATTCTTAAGTTTTCCCGGCACGCCCCTTCACTTTTAAGTCATTACAAACCTTGAGGAAATAGGTTTAAATTGGTGGTTCAAAGCCGTCCCGTTGTTAAGTCGTACGTAAATTGTGTTAAATGATGATATTAAATTACTACGCCTGCGCATTATATACCTTCTTAAATATACTCAACTAAAAAAGAAGCATTTTCTTAACTGGGAATCAGGTCCATCATTTCATAAAAAGTGGCACCATGGGGAGAAAAGAAGATTCACATCAAGTGTAAGCACTATATAATCATAACAACAGTTATATGTCTATAACAAGACACTAACTTGTGAGAGACAGGCAAGCCATACAATAATGGCCTGTGTAAAGACACAACGTGATGTAATGTATCAATGAAATTATATCCACACAGAGAGAGATACAATATATATATTCCAAAAAGAATATCCAAAGATAAACATAAAAGTAGGATGAAAAATGTGACCTCCTTAATTCTAACGGAATAGAAGCTGGGTACCTAAAAAGGTCCCTGCAGCCTCAAGCTCCACTAGAGGGTGTATCTATCCCTCCCTACAACTAAAGTGCCCAATATCCAACTAAGGGCCCAATTGAATTAGCTTCGCACTGGCGTTATTTGCGGTGCAAAGCTAATTCTGCATATTTTATATGCGCACCCCATAGAGGTGCGCATAAAAATTTGCTTTGTTTTCATATCGTATATGATGGGAAAAATCGCACCGCAAGCTTTTTTCTGTTATCTCGGTTAATTGAATTGGGCCCTAAGTGTCATAAAAAAGGGTGACAACAATCATAAACAGTATGAAATAATAAATACAGAGAAACCGAGGTGTCCCCTTACCCAATGTGCGTTTTGCTGAGCGGGCTTTCTCAAGTCCAGATGAGAAGAGGGAGTTTAAATAGCCACGCAGGCATTCGGCATGCTGAAGTTTAAAAGGGATATGAAAGGTGGGGATTGGGACAACACTCTTCTACAGAAAGAATGCAAACTGATTTTTCTAATGAACAGTGTAAATCCGTTTGGGCTTAATGAGCAGATTAATTATCCTGTATTTTGTAACATTCCTTCCTGGATTTTATTTAGATTTTTTCTTACCTTTTACTTAGTACATCTTCTTACCCTGATATTAGTAGTAGGTTATTATCTGCTTGTGGCTATTTATTCACGTAATCTTTTTTTCCACTGTTCTGTGATTCATTTTTTGCTCTGCAACCTCATGTACATTATTATGAATTTTTGATATTTTTTCCTGTCGGCACATTTCTCTGTTACCTAATGTTTCCTATAATGCTGTTCAGAAAATCCCTTTCTTGATTCACATATTCTGCATCAATCTGTCTCTGGCCGTTATATCTTATATCCACAGTATGCAAACTAAAAAAAGTGACTTAGTTGATGTATGGGTCATATGTCCTTCCTTATTGGTTAAGGACTCCCATGGTGGTATGATTGGTCCATGGTGCGATCATATTCTGACTATATCCTTTGTACCCTGCCTTTTTTGCCCACCCAATATACACCTCTGATATTTTAATTTGCATGGATACTTAGATATTTCTGGACCATATGCTTTTTTACCCCGTTTGATTGATAATACTTCTACAGTGATATGATTGGTTTTTGAATTATTTACATTCCTATAATTTTTTTTACTTCTGAACCTTTGTTTGTCTGCCTGCCTTTAACATCCTCTGATACCTTGATTGGTGTGACTGTTAATACTCTCTCTGCACGTCTAGACTTGACCAAACCTTAAGAAAGCCCGGTCGACAAAACGCGCGTTGGGTATGGGGACACCGAGGTGCAGCTCAGCTTCCCTGTTTTTATTATTTCATACTTCATCAGTTCATACAACTGATTGTTGTCACCCTTTTGTATTACATTAGAGGGGTGGATATACAAGGGCGAAGCTCCGCTGTGAGGCAGCAAGCACCTCTCAGGTACCCAGCCTCCTTTCCATCAGAATTAGGGAGGTCACATTTTTCATCCTACTTTTATGTTAATCTTTGGATATTCTTTTTTGAATATATATATATATATATATATATATATATATATATATATATATATATCTCAAAAAAAAGCTGTGAGGCACACCTCTCAGGTACCCAGCCTCCTTTCCATCAGAATTAGGGAGGTCACATTTTTCATCCTACTTTTATGTTAATCTTTGGTTTGGATTTTTGGAATATATATATTGTATCTCTCTCTGTGTGGATATAATTTCATTGATACATTACATCACGTTGTGTCTTTACACAGGCCATTATTGTATGGCTTGCCTGTCTCTCACAAGTTAGTGTCTTGTTATAGACATATAACTGTTGTTATGATTATATAGTGCTTACACTTGATGTGAATCTTCTTTTCTCCCCATGGTGCCACTTTTTATGAAATGATGGACCTGATTCCCAGTTAAGAAAATGCTTCTTTTTTAGTTGAGTATATTTAAGAAGGTATATAATGCGCAGGCGTAGTAATTTAATATCATCATTTAACACAATTTACGTACGACTTAACAACGGGACGGCTTTGAACCACCAATTTAAACCTATTTCCTCAAGGTTTGTAATGACTTAAAAGTGAAGGGGCGTGCCGGGAAAACTTAAGAATGAAGATAAGAAGATTGGGTGGAGGGAGCCATTTAAATAAGGAAATCAGGCCGTGGTTTGGCAAAAACGTTCTTAATTAGCCACCCTTCGTACACAAGTACGAACCTAAAGATAAGGTAGCACTACGGCATTCGTAAGTCAGTTAAAAAGCTGTAAACTGGGGGGTGTATCAGGGGAGATACCTTGCTACTTTTTGTGTATAATTAAGAACCTAAAGCATTCTTTAGTGTAAAGACAGTCCGGTATTTTTATGGTTTTTAGTTTTTCACCTCTATACTTTTTTTTTTTTAAAGTTAAGTTTTATTATTAATCCAATTCTATGTTACCATTGTACCTTGGGCCTGATCCAGAGCTACGACCGCAATCGCCCGCGAGCGTAGCGAACGTACGCCCGGGCGTAAAAACTTT
>WWET01000624.1:484575-497634 GCA_011038615.1 Limnodynastes dumerilii
ATCCAGACCTACGACCGCGAGCGCCCGCGAGCGTAGCGTATGTTCGCCCGGGCGTATAAACTTTCACGCCCATGACACTCCCATTGATTTTACCTACTTACGGCGGCTGAACCCTACCCTAACTTTTTCCAGTGTCCGTACGAATTTTCGTAGCGATACGCTGGTCGTACGGGGCTTAGCACGCCCATACTGTACAATTTAAATGGCTATCCCCGCCTCTGTGTAGTAACTCGAGCGTCCGGACTATCGTCGTATAAAACGCACGCCCCTTGGGCGAAAAATACGTTTAAAATACGCTCGCTGTACGCTCATGTCCTTCGGACGACCGGAAGTTGTCATACTGCACATGCGCAGTGCGTTTTTTCGCCCGGTTTTACACTCCCGACCGGCGTACGATCGGTCGCGGGCGTAGGTCTGGATCAGGCCCATAGTGTCTGATCCAGACCTAGTTAAGTGCTTGAACTTAGTTACTCTTGGGCTAAACCATGTTGATTGCAGTGGAGTCATATTTCATCTGTTGCAAACAGTGTTAGAGAGGTGATGTTTCCTATCCCAAGTCTAAGGGCTTTATTTACAAAGATCATTTTAATGCGATAGGACCAGTTTTCATTTCAAAACTGGCCCTATCGCATTAAAATGAAGTGTGCCATATTTACACAATGCTGGAGCGGAGTTTTTACACTCCACTCCCGGCGTCAGGCTAACGCCAGCTCAGACTGGCGTTAGTGGTAAGTATTCCGGCGATGTCCCCATATATTCCTATACCAAGTCTAAATAACAGTGTGATAGTAAAGCTGGTCAGTATCTGTGTCTGTGATAGCAAAGCTGGTCAGTATCTGTGTACAGTAAGCATTTCAAAGATATATCCCTGTATGCAAAGAATACAATTAAGTTGACTCCCCCTGAAATCATCATGGTTTAGCACAGCAGTAACTAAGCACTTAACTAGGTCTGGATCAGGCCCATACTGTATAACATTGTTTTGAATCCTGTTGAATCTATTTATTCTGTAGAAAACAAATGTATGTATTTAACATTGTTTTATTAAATAGAAAAGTATTATTAATTGTTTTTAAATAGAGAGGTGCACCTAATTTACACAAATTACACATTTCAGGCCGTATTCACAGATCTATTTTTGCGCAGAGTTCAGTGCGTATTTTTAGGATTGGATTAACTTTAGTAACTTTATTTACGCTATTTACATTTAATTTACGCACGGAAGTCTATTAGGCACGTACGTGTGAATCGCACTTGGGGACATACGTGCGTAAGGGCGTGGTTGAAATCCGTGCGGACAAAGTTACATGAAAGTGGTTGAGCGGAGGCATTTAAATAACCATTGAGGGCGCGGTTAGTTACATACACACGTACGTAATTATTATACACACATAAATGCACATGTAGAGATAAGAGTGCCCTATGGAGGCATAAATCACAGAAAACCCATCCGTGTGGGGGGTGTTGCCTTGCAATGTACGTGCGTATAATTGCGTACCTTTAACTAGCGGATCTGTGAATACGGCCCTTCAATACAAAACCTATGCACAAAACAGATGTAAAGTAGTGATAGAGCATACAGATAACCTAAATCAAAGAGAGATGCAATAATACTACAGTATTCAGAACCTAGGTACTTTTGCATATAGATGTGATATTGGGTTTCTTGTAAAATATTCAATTTCTTAGGTTTAGCTTATATGTGATTCTTGGGGGATGTGGTAGCTTCTAAGACATGGCATGATTGAGTGCGTTTCATTGTTAGAGCAAAGGTAAATACAATCCATTATTTTTTATAAAAGAAAACCAAGCACAGCCCTGAAAATTAGGGGGATCTCAGTCCTATGCTTGATTAGCCAAGAATGAACCACACTTAAGTCCTGGAGAAGCTGCCACTAGCCCTAATTACCAGGCCTCCGCCAGACAATGATTTTCCACTCTTGTAGCCTGATCAGATGAGCGCTCAGCTGTTTCAGAGATGTCTATTCATACATGACTCAGAGCTAAAAACAAAAGATGTTTTAGGAAAAAGAGCGTGGAAATGAACAACCACAAACCCTCCTAAACACAGCTATAACATTATTGTTTTCCTTACAAATACTTGCCAAAGGTACTCATGATTGTAGCGCATATAGAAGTGTTTGGTAAATATATAAGTCATCTTTTTTTATGTAGTGTTGTGTGTGTTTGTTTTTATGGAAAGGAAACTGCTCCAAGACCTGGACAATGCAGTGTTTACTCTGACAGTTATCCAGGCCTTACTAATGGGAAACGTTATTTGTGATTAAGATCCAATCAGGTAAAAGTGCTTATTTCTATTTTCCAGTCTTATTTATTTCTATTTTCCAGTCATATAACAATGTTAGCATCAGGGTTAAGTTTTAATTGGGATAAAACATGTACATTTAGGTAACCACAGAATAGGAAGGGAAATGGGAGAGAGGTTCTTAATAGGGTAGAATAGAGGCTTTAAACCTTTTTTTGGAGTGAGTACCAGTTACCCACTATGGAATCAGGTCAAGTACCACTTTGCAATCCCATTCCATCCTCATTACCCCTCTCTTCAATTCTTCACCTCTTTCACTCTCTCCACCTTCTCTATGGACTTAACCTTTTGTCAACTTATTACTGTCATTATAGCTCTATAATAGCAGCTCTATATTTTATATCAATATCAATGAACTTATTTTTTGCTCTCAGTATATTTGATTAGATGCCACTCAGCCCTACTCTTTGTATCCCATTATATTCACATAAGACTTTTAGCACCTATACTGTATATCGATAGAACCCCTTTATGTCAACCACCTATTTATATTTTACGTCTCTTTATATTGTGTGCGCCATTCAATTCCCTGCGTTTGCCAGACGTACTTACTGTAAGCGCTCTCTGTTTCTCTTTTTCCTTCCTCTGTCATTCACTTCTCACTTGTGCTGACGATGTGTATACATAGTGGGCCTGTACCCAATCAGCCCACATCGTTCGTGCCATGGTGCTCTGCATTGTCTGGGATTGCATCATTTCAGTACTGAGCATACAAAACCACACAGAGAAATGTCACGTCAACTGGCAAGCGCTCAACTCTGGATCACGCCCATTGGGAGCACAGAACAGAACCACCTGGTATAATTTTTGTTAACGTATTAACCAAAACAGCCATTTCCAATTACCCCACACATTAGTGAACAGTCGCATATGTGGTACACATACCACTGGCTGAAAACCACAAGTCCTTTAACAGAGAAATAGATTGCGTAATGAGATTCGCAGATCCTGTGAAGAGCAGCTGCAATCCAGTAGGGTTAGGGCTTAAGCGGAAGGTTTAGGGTTAGGCTGCGAGGGATGGAGGCTTAGGCATGATCATGAGCATTAGAGATGGGGCTAAATGAGCGGAAGGTTAGGATTAGGCTGTGGGATTAAAGTTAGGAAAGGGTTAAGGGTAGGGTTAGGTTAAGATTACTTACCTCTCAGCTGAGCAATTTTTGCAACTCTAGACTTTCTAAAAAGTAGACAATTTAGCTGTAGAACGATGGTCTTTGAAATAAAGAACATTGTACTGGTGAACCACACTGGTCAATGCGGCAGATTAATATTACATGTGTTGCCTTGTATGAGATTTGTACATAATCTGGATATACTTTAGACGTGTGACGCAGGATTTTGATTCATACTGAATATGTGGCTCAGTGGACAGCTCTGAGTTAAATATATCACCAATCAAAAAGTTAGAATGGTAGGATTTATTTTAGTGTTGTCCAAATACAGATAACTGTTGGGTAAACATATATAGCCTGATCCAGACTGGAGTGTACACCCGATGGCATAGCGTATCTCATCGTGATTTGCAATGCTCATGCTCAGAAGAGATGCACATGTAATTACGTGCAATCCTGACCCAGGTGCAAGTCACTGCACACCTGCTTGAATTCTGAAGGGCATTAAGTGGGAGTGAAGGTTGGAGGCATGCAGTGACTGTACAGTAAGGATGTGCTCGTAAAGTTACACAGAGCTGTAACAAGAAATTTTTGTGCCAGGGGCCAAAAGAAAAAATGGTGCTCCTGACCCTGAATTCCAGATGAATTTAACATTAAATATTAACTTACTTGTGCCCCCCTTAAGCTTGGTCCCCTGGGCGGCCACCCCTATTGCATACCCCTAGTTACGGCCCTGCAGTTACACCAGATCCAAACCAAAATGTAGATGAGAGTGCACATAGTTTACAGAAAAACATTTGCAAAAGCCACAGGTCATATCTAAATCTAGGGGGCTGCTGAAGGCTGACACTACAATACAGGGACGTTTTAAGAAGTGAGGGGGCCCTTGTGCAGGATTTGTACATGGCTCCCCCTTACCTGAGACAGGACTGTCCCGATTCCCAGACCCCAAAAAGGCAGGGCCTAACTGCACTGTAAGCCCCGGCCCTTTTTCGACCCGCGCATTGGGACAGTCCCACCGCAGAGGAAGGGGGGGCTCATTCGGCATCTATTTATTCCCTCCGAAAGATCTTGGAAGAAATAGATGCTGAATGGCCCCCCTTCCCCTGCTAACCCTGGGTGCAGGATGCATGTCACAGGGCCCCCTTTTCTGCACCCATTATAGATATGCCTATGCTACAATACCTACACACTGCACAAAACAAAAAGGTAGAAAAAAGCTGATTATACAGTAGCATAGTCAAAATAAATGAATGAATAAACAAACAAACAAACAAACAAACATTCATTCCAACACAGACTTAAGACAAAATAAAAAAATGGGTATTTCCTTATAGACAGTTTACAGTGTAGGCATTCCCTCTCCAATGCATAGCTTGTCATGCTTCCTGGCTCCTGGCTGTCAAGTCCTGGATAATGTCCCATTGCTTGCAGATCTATCTAAATCATCTGCTCAGTATTAGCTATTAATAATTGTTTTGAATTAGTTTTGATTGCCTTTTCAGTACTACTCAAATTGGTTACCCAATCAGAATGCATCCTGTCTATATCCAGACTTAATGACACTTCCTGAATTACACTGTACATTAGAGCCATGCCAGCACACTGTGTACCGATCCTGACTTCCAAGGCAGAGTAGGGGTGTTGGAAGTCCATTAATGCAAGGGGAGTTAGAGTTATGGGTCTGCAATTGCAGATCCCAATGCATCTGATCTGATAGCGGATGATTTAGAAGTGAGGATCTGTCAAAGTTATTTTGCCATTATAATTGTGGAAATAACCTAAAAAACCTCCCTATGCAGGTCTAAATTTATTATAGAATTTACACGTTTGAAGAAGGAGAGAGATTGATTATGAAATACATCTGAAAGTATGACAGCCAAATCCCACAAGAATTGCAATAAAAAGGACTTGGTTAGAGCAGATGCTGATACAGTGAACAGTCAGCATGGGGTTGTCTAATTCGGAAAGAACTGCGCACCTGGAGATATAAAGGAGGGGATGTCTTTGAGCGCCTCCAGGCGTGAATGTTATTCATTAGCCATTCACAACTTTCCTCTCCCTGGCACTGACACAAACTAGGCTTTGTACCATTATAATAGAAAATACAATTTCCTCTAGAGAAGGAAGATTTCCAACAGATTCCCCAGTGTGGAACTAGTTACTGGATATTGTGTTTACTAATGAAAATGTCACAATAAAGACAGCTGATCAAATCACTTCCTGAAAGCATTAAACACAGAAAAGTATTGGTGAAGGTCCTTGCTTTTTGACTTTCTATGTTGCATGATGGAAATATTTAGGATAACTTCTCTGGAGCCCAGACAAAAGGTCTAGAGGCCAAATATAGACTTTCTTTCAGACTGACTTCTGTCAGAAAACAAGAGCTTGTGATCACCAGAACATGGGCCACACAGAGTTTCCTTAATATTACATTTAAAAGCACCTAAAAGAGATGGCAAGTGCTGCCAATGGAATGTTAATAACAAGTGAATTGAAAACTTTAGTTTCAACTATAGAAAATAATGACAGTTCTGTTTATATCTTAAGAAACCTATTTTACTAATCATTATTTTTATTTTTATTATTTTTACCACCTGTGTTAATACTCTGACTTGTACCTGAAAGCCAAAATCATAAAAAAAAAAAAAAGGGGTTAAAATGAATGACTGGGACAGGGTTACTTTGTGATGGCTTTAGCCCAAGGTTTAGTCCTTATTTACAATTTTTTAGGGACACGTTTAACCTTACATGTGAACAAGATGAGATAGGATTCCTTTCCACTCACTTACAGAACTTAGTAGTGACCAAATGTACGAAAACCCTCCATACATTCATGCTCTGCTACTTAAGTCCTTTCTTATTAAATGTTAGACTGATCAATATCCCCAACTTACTAATTAAACGTCAAACCCTTCATCACTATAATAAAAATTAGATCCCACCCTGCTCAATTACAGTGAGTCCCCAGATCAGAAACTGCTCCTCTATATTAAAAATCAGCCACTCAAATCTTGTACCTGTCATGTAACTCCTTGTGAATTCTTCGGACACGCTGGATCACCGGTCTGACACCTTTCGAGGGGGTCGCCTCTTTCTCAAAGAGAAACACATGCCCGATCTATACATAGTTAATACACATGCACGTTCTATACATAGTTAATACACATGCCCGTTCTATACATAGATAATACACATGCCCGTTCTATACATAGATAATACACATGCCCGTTCTATACATAGATAATACACATGCCCGTTCTATACATAGATAATACACATGCCCGTTCTATACATAGATAATACACATGCCCGTTCTATACATAGATAATACACATGCCCGTTCTATACATAGATAATACACATGCCCGTTCTATACATAGATAATACACATGCCCGATCTATACATAGTTAATACACATGCACGTTCTATACATAGTTAATACACATGCCCGTTCTATACATAGATAATACACATGCCCGTTCTATACATAGATAATACACATGCCCGTTCTATACATAGATAATACACATGCCCGTTCTATACATAGATAATACACATGCCCGTTCTATACATAGATAATACACATGCCCGTTCTATACATAGATAATACACATGCCCGTTCTATACATAGATAATACACATGCCCGTTCTATACATAGATAATACACATGCCCGATCTATACATAGTTAATACACATGCACGTTCTATACATAGTTAATACACATGCCCGTTCTATACATAGATAATACACATGCCCGTTCTATACATAGATAATACACATGCCCGTTCTATACATAGATAATACACATGCCCGTTCTATACATAGATAATACACATGCCCGTTCTATACATAGATAATACACATGCCCGTTCTATACATAGATAATACACATGCCCGTTCTATACATAGATAATACACATGCCCGTTCTATACATAGATAATACACATGCCCGTTCTATACATAGATAATACACATGCCCGTTCTATACATAGATAATACACATGCCCGTTCTATACATAGTTAATACACATGCCCGTTCTATACATAGATAATACACATGCCCGTTCTATACATAGTTAATACACATGCACGTTCTATACATAGTTAATACACATGCCCGTTCTATACATAGATAATACACATGCCGTTCTATACATAGATAATACACATGCTCCATTCTAGGAAATCGACAGTCACAACCACCTCTATTATCTCTGGCGATTTTGAACCAATTCTACAGTGAGTTTACAACTCGCCACTTAGTAAATCTGAGATTTGTATCTCATGAATGGGAAAAATCACCAGAGAGCTCAACAACGGCGAATTTGAAAAAAAAACCCATCTCTGGTGATTTAATAGGCAAATCACCTTTAGTAAATCTGAGATTTTAAAATTGCCACAAAAAATAGCAAACACTGAAGACCACGCATTCCAGTCCGATTCAGACATTACATTAGATAAGCTTTTCCATATTGCATTTAGCTCAGAACCAGCAATGCGCCATCCTCAAGGTAATAACTATGGGCCAGATTCTGACCTCCGTGCACTTACCGCATGAACGGCGGTCAGGCAGTCCACAAGAAGGAGGAAAATGAAATGTCCTGTCACTCCTCTCTCTCTTGCAGACTTTAGGTGAGTTACACTGCCATAAGGCAGCCTTAAGTCACCTGTGTGGATCAGTGGTCCATACGACTGCTGATCAGCAAGGAAATGGTAAACCCTGCCCTCTCTGTAAAATGTAAATGCTCCCCCTGCCCACCTTATGGAGTTTTGGCAGGTGAAAGGGGTGCGCCGCCCTGTTGGACAGATCTCCAGACTTACAGAACTAAGTTCCGTACGCCTAGAGATCCATTGCGGAACATCTAGCCTGTACATAGCTACATATTTTCCTGACTTCTGCAATCAGCGTGCAGAAGTCGGAATCCGCCCCTATGAATCGCAGGTCTTTGTGGTTGATTCTTTGCTAAGCAAACTACTACCTCAGTAATATACTAAAAACTGCTAAATGTTCCTCATTATAAATTGTATCTTCAGCTCTTCAGCTCTTGGGACTGGATCCAGACTCCCGCGTTTGCCGTATGTGCGGGGGTCTGGCAGTACGAATGAGAGAGGGGACTGAATGCCCCCTGTCACTCCCCTCTCTTGTGCAGGCTTTATGCCATAAGCCTGCCTTTTTAAGTGAAATGTGTGGATCAACAGTCCATATGACCGCTGATCTGCTTATAAATGTCAAAACCCTCCCATACTGTACAAAAATGCTTCCCCCCGCCCACCTTGGCCGACGGAGAGGAAGCACAGCTCCTTTCTACTAAAACTTGGTTCCGTACAATGCTAAGTACGTTAGTGTTACGTTCGTAAAACTAGCGTAACATCTAAAACACCCCACTTATGCACTTTACGTGCGTAAGTGGGGTGCCGGACGCTACCCCCGTTTTTATAGTATCAGTTTGTCCAGATATATTATTCATTTATTTATTTTTATATATATTTGCACAGCGCTATAAAAAGGATATTCATTTTATTTTATCTTGCATAATTTGAGGCTGAAGGGTCCTCATCTATCCTTTCGTGGCTGCAGAGCTTCAGCACAGCCTAAACACTAAATTTTGCAAGTCTGTGTCTTGCCCTTAGTCCTGTTCTTTTTTGGTTAGAACAATATTTATTTTACTTTCTTTTACCTAAGTCTGCACAACTTAGTCTGACCATTTTAAGGACTTGGTGGCATGCATTCTTTATCTTATCTCTCAGAATATTTTCCCTATTCTTCAAAGATCAGTTTACTTTTTCCTGGATTAGCAACAAATGTAATACTACAGTTATGACCTAATGGGCAGTGCACTAATAGGCTATCAAGGGAATACAGCTTCTGTATGCTTTTATGGAACAATGTCTTTCTAATGATGAAAAGCAAAAGTTAGCAAAGCTCTTAGCCTCACAGAAAGGAAGGATTAGGCTGAAATATGCAAGTTTTCCTCGAGTAGATTAAGCAGAGCGTCTGAATTAAAATTTTTAACAACAAAACCACTGAACATCTGGTTCTCTAATAGTCAACTAAATAAAAGGACTTTGGTCTTTCTATCTAAAACTAGTCTGCGACTATTACACTTGTATTATATTTCCGTGTTTTGTAAAAAACAAGTAAACATTAGTGCTAAGAGGATTACATCGATTTGAGCCTCACAGCAGCTCACTGCGATCTTTAAGGAAGTCGTATTTGAATGTATGTCCTGTTGCAAATAGCTCTCATATACCCTTAGCCCTCTGTCTTCCTAAACTTTTAGCATGAGATTCCTTAATAACCTATTCATCCTACCCTTGATGACTTAAGAGAGCACTGGGTGAACATTAGTGTTTGGTTCAAGGGTGTTTCAAGAGAGGAGGGCATACCCATAATTGAAAAGTCCACTTAAATAGTAAAAAAAAAAAGTAGCTTTCAGATTGTTTGGAGGATGTATTCATTAGACGCTTATTGGTTTGTGTCGAAATTTCCACAGATGTTGAATTTTTTTCAGCTCTGGGTTAAGATGGCTTCTAAAGGTCTTTATTCCCAGTCTGTTATTTCTTTATTATCCAAGGTCTTTTTATTCTGAAGAGGTTGAGTCAGCAGTATGAAGAGAGCAGCAGTAGAGATCCTATTATTGTATTGGTCCTTTTTTTTTTTATCTCGGAAGGCAGACTATGGAGCCCCGTCTCTTTGTGACGAGCAGCAGGTAGCTGTTGCTAGCAGGGTCACTGCACTGACCAGCTTCAGTCCGCATTGTGCTTCATCCACTGCAGACGGCATGTGTGTCTACTTGTGTGAAAGGTCACTATCACACCAAGAACCCTACCTGAGCTTTTGTTTCTATCTGCTTCCAAACTTGTATACAAATCATTTCAGCACTGAATAGCAGTATAGTGTTAGAACCAAGTACACAGTTTGCTAGAAGAAAACTAATCTTAAAACGGATTCCTTTTTTTTTCACACAGCCATTGAATCTTCGTTATCTTCTAGAATATTTATAGTCATTTTTCCCACATTGTTAACTTTAATTCACAGCAGAAAAATATAAGAAAGTATATTGATAGAACTTACGGTAATAGCAACAATAGCATAATATTATAACTGCAGTCACATCAACATTCCCAGTATAGTAATTTCCTGCCATTCAATTCTGATACATTGAGAAGGCGTTCAGCATCTGCAGAAAGGGCCCCATTCATTTGTAATGATTTCTACATTTTCTTGCCAACATGGTTTAACTTAAAGTTTAATTATAACAGTGGCTGTCTTATATTGTTTTGAACTCCAAGATCACCACTGTGTGATATTAAAATTGTGATCAACATTGGCAAATGCAAAATGCTATGGAAGCTTGATAAAAGCTGTAATAAATTAATGGATTAAACAACATAAATAAGTTACACTAAGTTTCCAAACTTTTTTTTTGGTAACTTTAGCATTTGTTGTCATTTTCCTTAGCATGGTCACTTCAGGGTATTGTAACAACTTTCAATGTGTATTATGCTCAACAACTGAGGGACTTGTCAATTTGGAAGCAACAGTATCAGCCTAAGACAGATAGCTGCATTGTGTCCCAGCATTTCTTGAATTATCTTGGGACAAATAATTGACTCATTCAAAAAGCTGTCTTTTGGTTCCCAGGCTCGTGGTGGTGTAAGGAAGCAGCATGGTGCTGGGCTGATGTGAACTCCCAGCATGGGAGAGAGGGGTAGTTTGGAGAAAGGTTACAGGTACTCTTTATCCAGCATCGCAGGAAAGCTCTAATGTCCTGCTGCTAGAAATTTGTCTGCAAATTTTTCTTATTGAAGAAACTGACTGGGATGCTGAGAGCTGAGTTGATATGATAACTTGATTAGGGCACATAGCATACAGGGACGGGTCAGAGGATCATTAATCTTTCTTTATAGACACCATATTTTAGGTAATAATTGAATTATTGTCATCATCCTGCCAATAAAACAGAAGCAAAATCTACCAATATAATAAGAGACTTGATGGTTCTGAAATATTTTTGTTGGTTACCATTGAGGAAATGTTTTTTATACAGCAAGGGCAAGTCCCATTGATTCCATTTCCATACTGATCATTTCCTCATCTATAGCAAAGCCTGTATTTTGACCACACCTTAATCACTGCCACACAAATGGATGAACTTCCAACAGCCAGGGCCTGCTTTAAGTTTTCTATTTAATTGTGTGGAAATTGGTACATAAAGAGGGAACATCTATACTGTACACTGACTAAGAGGGAAAGCTTCATGTGAACTCAGCACTGTCCCTGTCAGAAGTGTCATTCCTCTGCAATAGGAAAAGTGGTGCCAGAAAGTACACTGTTAAGGTTAAATTGGGTCTAACTCAAGGTTGGGGTGCCTTTTTATCCCTGGTGCTAAACTTTCTAGCTACTGCTCTGAGATCGGCATATCAGGTAGCTGGGATATATTTGCTGTGCAAATTTACACCTGATTTCTGATTGGAACAGCTGTTTTCTGAGTGCAGGCATACACTTAGGCTTACATCCGGCAGCAGAGTAAATATGTGTGTATTGGATACTAAATATTTATGTATATTCTTTATATAACCATTTCTGTCAAAGCACTTTCCAGTTTGCACCAGCCATTTTTGGACCAGACTCATTTCATTTTGGGACCGTGTTGGAGATGCTAATTGTGCACCTGGTAATATTTTCATCACTCCATTTATATGGGATTTATCAATGTGCTGCTGAATTCTTCTAATGAGGTTGATGTGTTTATTATATATGATGTCTTATTGCTCTACTTTTTAATGTTGCTAACTCTAGTCTTTTTATTGACATATCTTGCCATTTTAATAAAATTATAATTTTTTGTATTATTCCACATACTGTATATTCAGTAAGTAATTATTATTATGTTTATACTTATAGACAATTTATAAGCGCTGAGAACTTTATTTACTTTACTATTTTGCTCACCTTGGCAGAGTTGGTTGAACATCTGTTTTTACTCTGGTGCAAATGGTCAGCGGTGCAGTCTCAGGATCTGTGCGCCATTTTTTTCTTTTAATATTTTAGACATTCAGCTAATCAGCTAATACTTTTGCCTCCATTAATTCTAACTATTCTAAATGTTCTTGTAACCTACAAGGCTAGATTTACTAAACTGGGGTAAAGAAAAAGTGGAGATGTTGCCCATAGCAACCAATCAGATTCTAGCTCTCACTTTATACACTAGATAATGACAGCTAAAAATTTTTTCGCAGTTTAGTAAATCTAGCCCATAGTGTGTATTGATTTACTCCATTCACTTTGAATTCAGGGAATACTTTATCAACATTTGGGACAGATGATACATATCTTGCTACCTTATCTGTTTGCATTCTGTTGGTATTAACTTTTCCTAACTCAACTAAGATTCTTCATGGTTATTATTATAACAAATATAATCTTAACATATAAAAAAGGGTGTGCATTCACTCTGCTTATACAAACAAGAGGTAATGAATCAGCCTGTAGCTCTGGTCAGGGAGACTTGAAATGTTGCTGCTGCTGTGGCATGTATGCTTTTATACAATAAACAAGTCTTTTTATACAGAGCTACTGATTGGATTCCGTCTATTTTCCTCCCTGTGTATAT
>WWET01000624.1:504894-520734 GCA_011038615.1 Limnodynastes dumerilii
CCCTTCCCCTCTCTTTCTTTTGTGAATATTGAACAGAAATACTTGTTAAGATGATCTGCCATAGCCCTTTCACTCTCAATAAGAATTCCACTTGCTGTTTTGAGCCTTACGATACCCTCCTTTGTTTTTCGCCTTTCATTTATATACCTAAAAAAGCTTTTGTCCCCTTTTTGTACCAAGTGGGCCAGTTTTTCTTCAGTTTGTGCCTTTGCTGCTCTTATAACCTTTTTAGCCTCCTTCTGCTGTGTAAAATACACCTCCCTGTCATCATTACTCTGAGATTGCTTATAATTCTGAAAGGCCATCTTTTTTGCTTTCACTATAGTTGCTACCTCTTTTGTAAACCATATTGGCTTTCTTTTTCTGGGGTTTTTTCTAACCATTCTTATACTAAGATCTGTTGCTGTTAATAATTCATTTTTTTTATTTCCCCACTGCTCCTGAACTCCTTTCATGTACCTTCACTCTCCCAAAGAATCACTTACACATTTCCCCATTTCCACAAAATCTGCCTTCCTAAAGTCTAGCACCCTCGTATTATACTGCGTATAGAGTGTAACTCAGGTACGCTTGCGTACATAAAACAACCTTAAGTCTGGATCTGGCCCAATGGACCTAGTACTTAGTACAAATATAAACTTTGCAAATAGCTATGGTTTTCAAATGCTTAAAAGCATTAAACAATGCACAAACTGAGGTGTATCTGCTGAAAATAGGCGTTTTGAAATTTTACAAGTCCCAAAAGGCAGCGAAAGGCTCGCTGACCATCGTGGGACCTTGCTGTAGGGGTAAATATTCGTAAATACTACACGTTGTCCTGCCAGGCTCGCTGTGAGGTGCAGCAAGCCTGGGTGCTATCATTAGTGCTCAATGAGCGATTGATAGGAAATGGACCCCTAAATGTCAGTTCTCTCACTTTCATCACTTTCATCTTAAAGCATCACAATGTTGAGATAGCTGTGTGTCTACACCAGGGGTCGGCAACACGTGGCTCCAGAGCCTAAGGTCATGCTGGCGTCATAATTGCGCAGAGTGCGCCGTGGAGGGGAGAGCTGGAGGAAAGAAGACATAAAAGGTAAGATTAGAGTTCTTTAACAAGGTAGTTGGGAATGGGATTTGATAAACATGGAGGCAGCACAAAGGCTATGTGGACACATGTAAAGAGGGATCAGTAGGGCTAACTGGACACAAAGAGGGTCAATTATGTTAGCAGGAGTCTGGACACAGAAGGAGGGGCAATAATGTTAGCTGGACACAAAAGGGGAAGCAATAAAACTTGGGGAACACGGAAAGAGGTGGCAATAAGACTGACTGGACACAAAGGGGGCAAATACTGGTTGGAAATAGGAGGAAGGGACGATAAGGTTGGTTGGACACTCAGACAGAGAGGATATAAGGCTGGTTGAACACAGAGAAGGAAGGTACAATAAAACTGGCAATAAGGCTGGTTGAACAAACAAATGAAGATGCCAATAAGGCAGACTGGACACAAATAAAGAGGGGGGCCAGTGGCAAACCCAGGATTTTGAAAGGGTGGTTTTCAATATGTGTAATACATGTGGGGTATATTAGCAACATTTTGGAGCCCAAAAACGGGACAAATAAGCTCTGCTTCGTTCAAGCTATGCTACCGCCCCCACTGTCATACCACACGGTGCAAAAATTACCCTTAGCCTAGCCTGTGAGGGTGTGTGTTAGGGAATTAGGGGCAGATCCAGACCTACGGCCGACGCACTAGCTACGGCGGCCGTATGCGAGCCATGGATCTAGCGTCTAGCCATGGATCTAGCATCCGTAACTACAGTGTAGTCACGGACGAAGGGGCGGGCAGCTCCGTAACTAAGCTGGGCCGGGAGGAGGGAGGGTAATTAGGAAGGGAGGGCTGGCTTAGGGAGGTTACGCTCCTGTGTGAGCGAAGTTACATACAGTTATGCCGGCTCAAGTTAGGGTAGCCTTCAACCGGCGTAACTGTGTGTAACTACGCTTACACAGGGGGAGTGACAGGGAGAGTGCACCAGAGCTAAATACGGCCAGCAGGCCAGCATAGCTCTGGATCAGCCCCTTAGACTGTAATGCGGCAGAGGTTGAAGTACTGTTTAAAATGGTAAAGAACTAATTAATATGATGTTAAAGAAACATATGTAAAATGATAATACTGATAATATGGTCGTACTATCTGACTGCCAAAATATCTAAGACTTCCATTAACATTCTTTGTGAAAGCAGGAAGTTTATTATGATTTAAAAATAATAAAAATAAAATAAATCTACATTAAGGAATTGCGTTGTTATTGTCTGTAACAAGTCTTGTTTTTGATATTTTTAAGTAATTTATCATTTACTTCTTTTACACATTAAAATAGTAGTTTTATATTGCAGGAATAGATCTAATAGCAATAGCAGTACACAATGCATTAGTAGAGCACATTACACTAGGGCTGTTTCTAGGGGCGGGCGAGCAGTGCGATCGCATGGGGCGCGCCCCTAGATAACTAAAAGGGGGGCACTTCCCGCAGCCCTCCGCCTTGCAGTGGTCACATAGACCGCGGCCCTTACAGGCGCCGTCCGCGTCTGTTATGTGATGCGGCCGGCGCCCGTGAGAGCCGCGTCCTATGTCAGTGTGGCAAGTTCCTAATCCCCCCCACTCTGCCCGCTATTAATATAAAAAAAGAAAACCTTACCTTACGGCGGCGCCGGCACCCAGCTTCCTCCCTCCCTCACGTCTCCACTTTCCAGTGGAGTCATGAAGGCGTAACAGTTGAAGGGGGCACAGTGTGTGTATATGAAGATGGGGCATAGTGTGTGTATGATGAGGGGGCATAGTGTGTGATGAAGGGGGTAACAGTTGAAGTGTGTGTGTATAATTTTTTTTATTTTTTTATATTTTTTTTGGGGGGGGGAGGGGCACCAGAATTTTTTACCGCCCTGGGCTCTGCTAGGTCTATAAACGGCATTGCATTACACAATGGACCAGAGCTTGTGTGAGTGCATAAGTACCGTTGAATATGTTGTGACACATTAACCATCCTCACCTGCTTTCCTGTTGCAGCACAGGCCAGGACCATCTTCCTCCATGACAGTCTGCCCCACATGGCTGGTAGGCCACGCCCCATTTGCGGCTCCTGCGAAGCCACGCCTCTTTTTTGGAATGTAACTTTTTGCACATTTTTCTACATTTTTTTTTCAATTCTCAATCTGGGGGGTTATAGGGCACTGGGGGCAATAAGGTTGGCTGGACACAGAAAAAGGGGGCAATAAGGCTGAGTGGACACACAAAGAGGTGGCAATCATCCACCATCATCCACCAGGTAAGAACAGGCTTACTTATGGGATAAAAATATAGGTTTTTATTTTTCTAAAAGGAGCATAAGAAATTTGCTTTTTTGCATGTCCTTTATAGAATATAGTCCAACGTGGTAAATTGCAGCATATGCCTGACCTTGTAGGCATACCAGAAATAAGTCTTGTGGGTATACCTGTTTGCAGGTGTTCCACTCTCTGTGACTGACCACAATAGAAGGTGTGCAAGAAGCAGTGTGGTTTGGTCTCTGAGAACCTGCAGTAGCAGGCAGGATGCAGGTGTTGTAAAAACACGTTGGCAGGTATTTTTTCTTTTGTCTATCATCCATTATTAGTGGACATCTATCTAAGACATACTCATTGCTTTTACTTCCTGATCTGCAGCTTGGTTAATTTGAACCAAAACCACATCTATGAAACAAAATCCTAGCTACATCATTTCTCTTTTGTTAAAGTTAAAGTACAATTTCAACTTTGTTATGCCAGGTGTAGAAAACACAGAAAAATTGTAACTTAAATACCGGCTGACTCTGATAAATGTGAAGCTTGGGTTCCCATACATTGCAAATAACATACATTTCTGAAGGCTTTATTCACATACAACCAGTGCCTTTTTGTGGTTGTGCTTCATTCTACCACCTTTTCTGCAGCTGAGCCAAGAGATTACATGGTGCAAAAATTCAGATTGCTCTGGTGCTACTGTGTGGTATTAAAAGGACTAGGGGCAAACAGGGGTACATAATGAACAAAGGTATGACTATGGGATGTACGGAGGTCCAGTTTCTTTTCGGCTGTCTCTATTTCGAATAGGGGGCCATTTTATACATTTTTTTGATGAATGGGTGAGTGTGCTGATCGGCATACTCGCCCATTCATTTTCGCAGACCCATCGGATGACCGCTATGGAGAGGTGAGTAACCATTGTGGGACCTCGCCGGAGGGGTAAGTATTAATAAATACTTCCTGCGAGGCGCAGCGAGCCTGGTTGCTAAATGCGCTAATGATAGTAAATAGAGCCTATGATCTGCAGACTGGTAGCGGCAATAACATCAGCCAAATATTGTGGTTTTAGATTCATTTATAAAAATAGGGAAAAAATTGAAAATAGTAAACAATAAGAATACATATATACATATATACATACATATATGAAATAATGTTGGTGCTTTCTATTCATCTACTTCTAACCAGAGCAGACTTTTTCAATTTCTACCCCTCAATCTAATGTTCTCCATCACTGTTTAGCTACTACACTTAAACCATTAGCTACAACCATAGTTGCCGACTCTCCTGGAATGTCCAGGAGACTCCCGAAATTCGGACAGTTCTCCCGGTATCCCGGGAGAGACGGCAAATCTCCTGCAAGGGACTTGAGGCTCATGGTTTCCATGAAACCACGGCCTCAAGTCCTGCCCCACTGCCTGGCAACACTAGTTTACTAGTGTTGCTAGGGACAGGGAGGGACTTGATGACGCAAATTGCTTCATCAAGCCCCACCCCCATCCCTATGAAACCCCGAAAGGGGTAATTGATAGTTAGGGGTGGGGCTTAATGACACGATTTGCATAAATCACGCCATTAAGCCCCGCCCCTGTATGTATCTATGGCTTCCCTCTGCGAAGCCTTTAAAAGTCGGCAACCCTGGCTACAACACCTCTATGCCAAAATTTCCTCTATTTCAGGCCTCTCCAGGTGGTGTGAAACTACGAATCCCAGCATGCTTTGTCAGGTTTCAAGTTTGCCTATGCAAGAATGCTTGATCTCGTAGTTTTGCAACACCTGGAGAGCAACAGGTTGGCCTGTCCCGTTCTATATGTTATTATTAGCATGTAAACGGGAATTTGAAAAGAAAAAAAACTTCCAACATTGCATCTAATTATAAATAATTCTGACTCATTTTCCACCTTGAGTAGACAGCAGAACACTTCTTTTCTGTTCTTGGGACATGCCCCTGTGAAATCTTTTAGAAATGTTCATTGTGGAAAAAGATCAAAAACGTCACTTCAAAGTCCTGCCTTTTACCTCCTGATGACCAGCTCATTAACTAATTAAAATTTTCTTTTGTTCACAAATGATAAGAGTGAAGAAACATTGGTACTATCTTTATTTCATGTGCCATTATTGTACAGCTGAATTGTAGCGAACATCTTTAAACATACTTTCCTGTGTATATAGCCTGCAGATGACACCAGCTTGGGTCACCAGATATAAAATGAACACACATAGGCTCATACTCTTTATCATTAGCTTGATATAACAATGTGAATAATGGTGGCTATAGAATTGAAGCAAAATTAACTCTTAATGGGTTTTAATGTCAGCTGTTTGCAAAGTGTACATTAAAGCTTATGTGCCCCTTTTTCTTTTATTCTTGCTATTATTCATAGTATTCCTAATGCTATTATACTACGGACCTGATCCAGACCCCGCACGCTTTCCGTACGTGTGGGAGGTCTGTCAGTCCGCATGGAAGAAGGGAGTGAATTCCCCCTGTCACTTTCCTCGCTTGTGCGGACATTGGGCTGGATCCAGACTTAAGTAAGTGCTTGAAATTAGTTACTCCTGGGCTAAACCATGTTAATTGCAGGGGAATTATATTTCATCTGTTTCAAACAGTATTAAAGTTGAGAGGTGATGTTTCCTATTCCAAGTCTACGTAACAGTGAGATAGTAAAGCTGGTCAGTATCTGTGTGCAGTAAGCAATTCAAAGATATATCCCTGCATGCAAAGAATACAATTAACTTGACTCCCCCTGAAATCAACATGGTTTAGCCCAGGAGTAACTCATTTCAAGCACTTACTTAAGTCTGGATCCTGCCCATTGTGCAACCTATGCTGCCATAGGACAGCCTTAAGTCACACGAGCGAATGAGTGGTCCGTATGACCGCTGATACGCTAATAAATACATAATTCCAAACCTTTTGTACAATTTAAATGCTTCCCCTCATGCACCTTTGCGGGTAAAGGGAAAGCACAGCCCCTTTCATCCTAATACCTATTGTACAAAACTAAGTTCCGTACTATAGAAGTTACGTGCGTAAACACACAAAACATCTGCGTCCTCCCCTCCAAACACCCCACTTACGCACTTTACCTGCATAAGTGGGGTGACGGGCACAAGTCTGGATCCTGCCCTGCATCACAATACCCTTATATGCATCACTGGCACAGTAGCATGCCCTTTTTATTCCATTTATTTTGTGTGACTGTGGCACAATTAAGGGTTAAAACAGTCATGTTTTTTTGTTGCTGTGTAAACTATCTATTAAATTGAGCTTTTACCCTCAAGTACAACAGATATGTTTTTATTATGTTTTTTTTAAATAAATCAAACAGGATTTTTATAGACCACAATCCCAAACACACCTTGAGAGTAGAGGGTCCTTAAGACACAGTGGGGGGGATAACTCAGATAAAGAAAACAACTTGTCCAGCCTTGCCGCAGACTTCTCTGATTAAAGTTGCTATTAATTTTGCACAAAGAAATGGAATTAATACCCAGTCATGCATGTGACTGTTAGATGTCGTATAATAATTCCTTTAGAACAGCTTAGAGCACGTGCATAAGAGCAGATGAACCATACAATTCCTCCAGGATGTATGCACAGAGGGGAATCCTGCTCTGAACCGCACAGGGGCAGCATGGCAAGGAGGAGGTCAGGAAGTAAACAAGATCAAACCACATTTACCATTTTTCCTCTTTCCCCCTTGCTTAGTCTGTGTTTTATGACTTGTTTGAACGCCCTTGTATAGTACATAAGTTTGCTGGCCCCTCTAGCGTAAAGAGGTTTAAGTATTATTTGGAAGCTGGCCATATAAACAAGGTGCTTTTAACAATCTGGTATCCTCTGCTATCCATGTGCTGTCTCCAGACATCGCCTCCCTTTTTGCATACATCCTGGAGGCCTGCATCTGCAGTGTTCATGGGCTACATCTGGTGCTTATTTATTTAAGAGCAATTAAATTGTTTCCTTTTCTTTAAGAATACACAAGTGATAAAATAAATTACCAAATCATCACTTGCACATAACACATAAAATGTTGGTATATGAAACAGAGATCTATGAAAAATATTATATATGGTAAGGTGCTAAGAACAAAGATTTTACCACTATTGTGCTATATTATATACTTGTCAAACATTTCAGACTCATTCAAACACATGTTATGTGAGAGTTTTCTCATCCTGTGTCCCTTTTATAATGAGCTATAAAAAATACATTCTGTGCAACAGGTACCTCGATCACTGATTGTAATGGCTACATGCAGTATAGCAGATTTTAGCACACACCTCATAGTGGTGCATTTTAAAATACGGGAATTTGACATACCGCAATAGACGGGAATAGGCGCACTTCATGCTTATTCCCGTCTACGCAGTCAAATTAAATCATGCCCATTGAGTAAACTGTAAGTTACATCAGATACTCACCATTTTGCCTATACTTCTGTGTATTTCAGAGCTAACATCCGGCTATTATATATATGGATAACATAAGGCTAATGCATTAAAGTCTATTCTTTGCTGTCTGAATTCTGGTAGTGCGACCTTCCTTATGCTACCCTTGTGGTCAGCACCACAGCAAGGTTTGGGCTTTTAGACTGGAGTGCTCCCAAATATATGATAAGCCACCATCTTAGGTCCTAACCCTAACACTGTCAGAGTCCCTACTTTGAGTCATATATCATATATTGTTAAATTAAGAGCCAAACTCACCACAGAGGTCCCCAAGTCTCCAAAATAGCTATTCTGGAACAGCACCCGCTCTCAGCTGCTATCCCAGACATGCTTCCAAACAAACTGCCAGCCAGTAATCATGGGATGGTTCCCAAAACATGTACCAAAAGACACGTATTAGTGGAGTCAAAAGATAACTATAAAAACATTTCAATAAAAATGTTATATTGCATCTAGCCCACGATTTATTAAAAACAGAATGCCAAAATATTAACAGGTGACAGTCAAAATTTAGACAGGTACAAAATGTTAACAGGTGCAAAATGGCAACAGATATAGCATTACCATCAGCTTATTAAACTGTTAATCAGTATCCTTGCTGACATAATACTTAATAACTATTGACCAATAATACAGCCAATCTTATGGTGTCAGCTATTGGTAACTGTATGAAGCCTTGGTGACTATAACTGATTGATTGCATGAAGGTTAAATTTCACAATGAATTTCAGTTTGTAATGATTAAACATAACACATGCTCTTTGATAAAACCCATGTGGTGGGAGAAACGCGTCAGTGGACTATCTACTCATTCCTTCATTACTCTATTTAAACCACACTAATTATACCCGGGCTATCTGCCAGCTTTAATTACAACGCTGCCATATGCCATTGGATATCTCTGGTTCATCATCATCATTACTTTACTTCTCAAGTCACCAACAGCGGGTGCATGCATGCGCTACCTTTAGCCGCCTCATCAATTTACAAGCACCTCTCATCTAATTCTATCATGCAATCTATATCAACTGCATATTCTTTGTTACATTATTTACACATTACAACTTTTACCTGTAAATTGGATTCAGATGTTATTTGGTATTCTATCTATCGATATACCATACGGAAATTCACTTTACCATCTCATTAACCTTATCCCATCGCAGACCATATTTTATAATGGAAAGCTAGTCGTTGCACCAGGTGGCCTTGATTGTTGCTCTCTTCTATTGACGTATGACCTAGCGAGTGGGTCTCTATCTGATGCCATACAATACTTTCCTGGTTAGCATTGTTAATCATCCATTGTTCGTTCTGTAATTTCTAGGTTTACAGCTAACATATATATATAGAGCTTTTTTTTGCTTATTCTATTATCTTTGGGTATATGAATGACATCTTACATTTAAATGCACAATTTGAAGAGCAGGAGTTGATGTGATTGTATTTGTATTTTGAGATTGCTTCATTTTGGATGATTTTCAATTGCAATTTGTAGTTAATGTAATTGTACTTTATTGTTATATGTATGTATGTATGTATGTATGTACAGTATGTATGGACGCATCTCTTTATTTATTTATATGTTTGTTTGTTTTTAAGGCTAGCACATTACATAGCTTTATACAATTTTAAGTCCTTATTATAATGTAACTCTATTAATATAATTATAAAGCTGTACTCTCTAAAATATTCATACATTTCAAAACAAATCGAACACTCAGAATAATGCTGAACAATAATATTATAATATTATTTTCTGCTGCTTTTGCCTAAAAATATAAAAATGTTTCCCTAAATTGCATATAGTTCTGCATTTTATCCTCAAAACTAAAGCAAAGTAAATGTTTTGTGATAAATCCTCTCAGTGATCATGATTTTCATGCAGAAGAATCAAACGTAATAGTTTTGCATAAAACTTGATATAATGCAATACAATGGCACCATCTTGTGGTCATACAGTATATATATCATAAAAAGAAGCAGCTTCTGGTATATGTGTTGCTGGTGAAACTGCGACAAAGTCATATAAGCTACTTTATTAGTAACAGCATAGGTTCAATTTTTTTATGTACAAGATATTACACACACAAAGTTGAAACATATAATAAACAACCTGATTGATTGTGATTGTATGAATAAGCAGGAGTTACTGATTCTATAAAATAATTATATAATAGCAATTATACTACACAGGCACATGATTAATGTGTATTCTCAGCATCCTGAGTAGGTGTCCCTATAATCAGACATATGATATAAAGATTGTCTTTTATGCAATGCAATTTTTACTACTAAAGATTAGTGATTTGGGGTTAATATTAGTAATGTGTTTCCATAATAATACATGCATTTCAGTAATGAGTAACAATAATTCTAATTTATAGACCACTGAAAACTTAATTTACTTATAATAGTTTGTGTTAGATCACAAAGCATTTCTCTACTTTTCTTAGTATCCCTTCATAGTTTCAAATTGATAATATACCTTCATCACAGAGTTGAGCTGTTAACGAGTTACATACTGGCATTAAAACAAGATGGGGTTAACAGTGTTCCTTCAGGCCCATAGCAGCCTTCATATGGAGATGGAATTTATAGGCTCAAGTGAACAAGCCATGTTCTTATGGGTGGCACAAAAGCATCATCTGAACATTGTTTGGGTGTCAATGTTTGTCACACTTCCCAGACTGTGTTTTTTCTTAACAAAAGCAATGACAAAATTATGTCATTTTGGAAAGATGGGGGGGGGGTAAGCTTTCTAAATGTTAAAAATTTTAAATGAAGGTAATTAATAAGATGATTAATGCAAATGGTAAACTGTAGAGGTTCAAATTGAAAGACTCCAATTAAATAAATTCAGAACTATATGCAAAAATCATGTTCTATCTAGAATCCTTTGAGAAAAGTTTCTGGTTCCACATTACTATGAATTAACCTTTAGAATTATTCATAGAAACTTACATTTGTAATGTATTTGTCAGTGCAGCGATCTTCATACTGTAGTGTGCTAAAATTGTAAGAGCACTTATGTCCTATCTTTTTGCTTATACATGTGCACCAGCCTCACAGGATGTACTGGACTCTTTACACTACGGATAGATTTCTGTAGGGTGCAAGTAAAAGCTATTAAAAGGATTGTAGAACATATCTCAATACACAGGAGGGTAAGATAGGAGATAAATAAAAACTGACAATGATGTAATCCAAAAACAAAATCGCTGCCTCTAGATTGTAATGACAAGGATGAAGGCATTGCTGTATGGATTGCACTGAAATTACTGATTGTAGAAATTGGTTGCGTCACAATCACTGTTGTTACAGCTGTAGTCGTTGTTTGTGGGGTAGAGGCCTTTCTAGTAGGTAACTGTGTTGTTGGATTAGGCAACTTACTAGTGATCTTATTTGCTGAGGTATATGTAGCTGTCATTATAGTAGAGAACATCTCTGTTGTTGATTCCACTGTGGAAAATGAAGTAGTCAGTCTCCATGTAGTTGTGGCATTTGTGACAGTCTGTGTTGTGCCTTCACTGGTATAAACAGGTGTCTTTGAAGCAGTTGTTGATTCTTCAAATGTTGTTTCCTGTGGAGTGGTGAAGCTGACTGTTGTGGTTTCAGGAGCACTTGTTTCTGTGGCTGTGGTTGGCATTAGAATAGTTGTAGATTCCATTGTGCTAGTTTGAGCTAGAGTTGTTAGTTCTGTAGTTTCTTGTGGTGTTGTTCTTGCAGTGGTAGGCTGCATGGTTGTTATTTCTGTGGTTAGCATGTTAGTTGTAACTTTTGGGGTTGTGACTGCTACAGATGTGGTTTGTATAAAAGTTGTTGTTTCTTGCAGTGTTGAAACCTTCATACTTGTTGAATCTGGAGTTGTAAGCTCCACTGTTGTAGTTCTAATAGTAGGTATAATAGTTGTAATTGGCTGAGTTGTAGTTTCTCGGGCTGTTGTTGACGGAATGGTTGTGAGAGCTGTTGTTGTTTTTAAAGTTGTCCAGGGTTGTGTAGTAACTTTTTGAGTTGTGGTTTGCTTAGTAGTTGCAGGCTGTGTACTAATTGCTGCACTGGTTTTTGGAGCCTTTGTGGTTTTTGTTGTTATCATTGGAGTTGTTAAACAAATGAATTCGTCCACTTTTAAGGAGGTGATGGTTTGTCCTTTATAATGAGCAGGGGTTTCACACAATAGTTTATTATGATCTATTACATTTTTGTTAGTGGTTATATGGTTGTAAAAAAATTTCAAATTACAATCACAGTTCCAAGGATTAGTGTTTAAATATACTTTAGAAACTGATTTGATCAAATCAACAGGGATATTTGATAACTTGTTGTTATTAAGTCTGAGTATTTTTAACTTTATGAGATATGAGAACACATCATCCTGAAGGTTAGTAAGAGCGTTTTTTTCTAGATTAAGCTCTGTTAATTTATTAAGACCAGAAAATGTTTCCTTTGTCACAGAGTTGATTTGGTTTGAAGAAATCACCAACTTTATCAAATTGTTAAAATTCTGAAATACCCCATCGGGAATGGTTTTTAGACTGTTCTTACTCAAGTCAAGTTCTTTAATGAGAATGCCATCAGATATTTGGTCTGGAAGCTTTAGCAAATTATTCTCATCCATTCTGAGTTTACTGATTTTATTTAGACCGAAAAGCATTTTATCTGGAAGCTCTTCAATCATGTTTCTATCAAAAAACAAATTTAGAAGCTCTTTTGATTTTGACAGAAAGTTTTTTGGCCACAACTTTATTTTGTTCTTTGAGACACTAAATTCAGTGAGTTCCTGATTGCTGTCCACTAAACCTTGTGGAAGCTCACCGAGTTCATTTTCATAAAGCCGCAGGACTTTGAGTTTTGTCAGTTTACTGAATACATCTTCAGATAAAATATTCAATTTATTTTTTGCTAGATGCAATGTTGTGAGATTTTCAAGAGAGTTGAAGAGGTCTGGAGGAAGGGAAGTCAATTGATTGACATTTAAGAAAAGTTGTTCAAGGTTGACCAAGCTGTCAAAAATGCCTTTTTCAACAGTACCAATGTTGTTGTTTTTAAGCACAAGCACTTTCAAGTTACCAAGATTGGAGAATGCTCCAGCCATTAAGGCCTTCAAATCTGCATTACCAGATATCTCCAATGAACTGAGATTCTGTAAATGATCAAAAGCTCCATCTTCAATGGATTTTATTTTATTATTAATAAAGAATATGCTTTCTAGATTACTCATGTGTTGAAATGCATTTTTTTTTATTTCAGAGATTCCTGTTTGTACTATGAAGAGTTCAGTGGTTTTTGGTTTTATGGATTGAGGGATCTCGGTGATGGTATCCTTTGTGAGGACTTCCTGATAGTCCTTCGGGCATTCATAAGTATTTTTACATGCTGTGGTTGAACTGCATTCACCTGCCCCAAATCCAAGCAAAAGGAGCAAAAATATCTTCATCGTTTTTCTGAAACAGAAAACATTTTTTAAACAAAACCAATATTTAAAATAATTCAGATGAAAATTAGATTATGTAAAATAACTACACAAAAGGGGAAAATCGTACAGATCAATTAATGATTCCGTGGTTCTAGAAATAAATTTTCTTGTTGATAAGATACCCAGTAGAAACATCACCCCTAAAAAGATATTGTTATATACAGTCAAATTTAAAAAAAGGGGGATGGTGCTACAGTTTAAGTTAATTGTATAAGGAAACCACCTGTACAGAGACGGGCAAGGAAATAATATTTGGTAGCCATCAAGTAATTATCAATATGTCCAACAATGGTCATCCACTCAATATGATCCAACCAGTCCAACAAAACAATCGGTAAATCAGTGGAAATCAATGCAGATCAAGGTTTTATGAAGCTAAAATTTAACTTTTAATACAGTTTATATAAACTACACTTTGTTAAAATCATCAATAAAAAAGATGAAATATAAAGAAAATCTTACATACACTGCATACTGCAACAAAATAATAATTGCCAGAAATAGAGTGTATTAAATGCTGCAAAAGGAGAGATCCCTGTTATTCAGAAAAAGGAGGCTGACCCTGATAAATGGTGAGTCGCCTCGCGGTGACGCTTCTCCTCATATGAGGTTACCAGTCCCTACACTGCACTAAAGTGCCCCAAACATGCAGTCATGTATTTCCAGAACAAGGCTACAGTATAGGTAGCAGTTGTATGAATAAAGAAGGGAAGATAAGTTGCACCTTGTCCTCCCTTTACCCGACACGCGTTTCACCCATGTGCTTTTTCAGAGGTGATATATATGAGAGTTTCAATAGGAGACACTGCAGCCATGACAGAGAACTTTACCCAATGCAGGACATGAGGGATGATGCAACACTGAACAACAGAGAGCCACTGGTGGAACAGGAAGACAATGC
The DNA here is from genome assembly GCA_011038615.1 of Limnodynastes dumerilii. Classification (NCBI taxonomy): domain Eukaryota; kingdom Metazoa; phylum Chordata; class Amphibia; order Anura; family Limnodynastidae; genus Limnodynastes; species Limnodynastes dumerilii. The sequence goes on from WWET01000624.1 coordinate 519,033, forward strand.
TGCACTGGATTAAGAAGAAAAAGAAAGCAGAACTTATCTGGAAGACAATCTAGCTGGAGCCACTCGAAGGGATGCATAAGTGCAGGAAGTGCTGACCAGCAGTAAATCAAAGCTGATTGCTGCAACTCGGTCACATGGCATGGCAGCAAGCCATTCAGGGCTCGCAGTGGCCATCTTGGCAGGGTACAGTGATGCAAGTCAATCAGGGCTTGCCACATCTCTGCTCCTATAAACCCCCATGTGGGTTGGAGTAGGCAGTTCTTGAGAGAGACAAAAGCAAGAAGAAGTATGTTTTGCTGCCAGATGGGGAATCGACCAAAGGGGGCCAAGACAGCGGGATGGCCTGTGGTGGAGGAACGAGGACCTGCCAGAAGAGAACCAAGAGCACCAGCAGAGAGAACGAAAGCACCGGCGGCAGAAGGAAAGAAAGTGTTGGATTCTGTAGAAGGGGGCGGTGTGACAGGAAGGAGGTTGAGACACCGGATGGGTAAAACGCCCCCCTAGACAACAAACAATTGGAGGCTTACTAGCATAGCAGTCCAGGTTGCTGCAGAACCTCCTCCCCACTGACACCAATGAAAAGGGGATGGTCCTGACAGCCAACAGTGAGGCACAATAAGGTTCTGACTGCTGGAAGTTTGCCCTTGAGCCACTGGACCACCATTTCCCCTGTAGTGAATTAGGGTGCTAAGCCCTATTAGGACAGTGAGGTGTTTGGCCCTGGGTTAGATAAGGGCAGCAGGCTTGTGTGATAGGTTTTGCCACTAGGTCTTGGTGCTAGGCCCTTTTTAAGCTTAGGCCTCGTACTAGACCCTGTGTTTAGGGTGTTATTATGCCCCAGTAAATGGATAGAGGATGCTAAAACCTAAGATAGGTGGGTGCTGGACCTGGCATAGAGGACATTAGGTTCTGGACAGGCTAGTGGTAAGAGGTCAGCATAGACAATAAGGCAGGAAAACACCTCCCACAGATAATTTTGGTCCCTTGGCAGAGTGACAGACAGAAAGTGGTGAATGTCTTTCCCTTTCTTGTTTGTCTGTGCCTTCCCCTCTCCCATGGGTGTGTGGACGGAACCTCTCGGCGTAAATGAAGATTCCACACAGCTTGCCAGTACGTTGGCGAAAAAGACTGCCTGTGATGACAATTACCTATCCCATGCCTTAAAATTCCCCCATTTTCTCCTGCAGGTCAGATACAGGTGTCAGACATCTTATTAACTCACAATTTCATTTCAGATTAGTGGAGTGTCCCACCTAGAAATGGGAACGGAGCAGCGCTGGTTCTTCAGGATCGTGTAGGAACCTTTGGAATTGGGTGGGTCTGTTTATATTTCAGGGCACTAGATATCATCTGTTTCATATTTTTGAAAATAACAATGAAAAAAAATCCCATTACCCTTCCTTAAACCTCTTTGCAAGTCCAAATGATTTTACAGTTTTTTATTTTATTTATTTGTATTTCTCTAGTATGTCTTGCAATTTTCCATTTTACAATCAGTGATAAATTAAATTAGCTAATTTTTATCTAGTTGCTCAAATAGACAGCTAATCAAGCAACTAGAGGTGCTCACACTCTAAAGATTCATCTTCTGCAAACCCAAACTACTTTTTTAACATTTACAGTCAGGTAGATAAATATTGGGACAAAGGGCCTGATCCAGCGCTACGAAAATTCGCACGGCGGGCGAATGCGTACGTTCGAC
>WWET01000624.1:523904-542574 GCA_011038615.1 Limnodynastes dumerilii
TAACGCTGAGCGTTAGCACGCTCAGCGCTACATCGTTGTTCTGGATCAGGCCCCATGTCTCACAGTAACCTTTTAACATTGTGATCTCCATTTACTTGAATAAGGTTTGATTTTTAAGTGCCACAGTGTTCCTCCTTGCCAGGAAAGGTAAATAGGCAGAAACAAAGTATGACAGCTTTGCTCATGACAATAATAGTGGGAGAAAGCAGCAATGTTGGCTCAGGGCAAACATTTGTACAGTTGTGAATTCCACATGTGCCAGTGGGGTGTAGGTCGCCGCCTCGAACGACCCTTTTTTTTTTTGAAAGGGCTGTTTTCTACCAAGCTACATTGAAGTGCCTGGGAAATCAATTGCTTCTGCCTCCCTAGGAGAAGCAATCGATGATTCCCATGATGAAGACGTCTCGGCAAATGGTAAGTTTGCCCTCTCCTAATTCGTACCCTAAGCCTCCCCTTCCATTACTCTAATCCTAACCTTCATCTCCTCAAAGCCTGATCCCTTCCTGTTGCCTGACCCTAGGACTCCCCTCCCCGCAGCCTAACCCCCAAAACTCGTGTCTGGAGCGGACAGCGTTTCTGAAAGAATGAAGGGTGAGTATGCCAATCGGTATACATTCATAAAAATAATTTCTAAATAGCGCCATTATCAAAATAGAGACAGATGAAAATCAGCTTTCAGCTCTCTCTAATTCGTAATTGGCATTTTCGCAGCAGCAACTGACACCGGCACCAGTGGCATAAGAGATTAGGGGTTATCAGAGTGTTTGGTGTAGGCAAGGGTGACACAATGCCAGTTAGTTTAGCCCTAGGAACATCCAAGTAGGGTTACAGCATTTTTAAATATCCTTACTCAGCTGATCTCTTTACAAGTCCCCTCTTGGAAATAGTTCATGTAAATCATATGAATGTATTGTTTTTTATCCCCTTTCTTCAAGCAGTGCCGCTTACAAGATCTTAATACGTAATTGTTTGTCTAGGAAACAACTGAGGGAGACATAGCTATATAAAAATGAAGGTTTTGCACAATAAACACAATCCAGACGTGATTAAAGCTTTTTATCCATGTGTACATAACACAGGACAGTATTCACACCTAAGACGTTTCTGCTTCTGCGTAGTAGGTCATTTACGCCATCTACGTACCAGTTAGGTGCCATCTTTAAAGACCACACAGAGTAGTTTAGTAAGAAAGAGGCAGCCTAATGCCGCCTCGGGGAGAGTTTAGGTAGAAGTAGGTGGGGGGAGGGATTTAGATTAGCCGGGGAGGCGGGGAAAGGCAGTGTCTGTGTGTAATTTCCATCGTAAGAAGGAAACTATGCACGGTAAGATAAGGTAGCCCTATGGCACTTTTAAGTGCCATAAGGTACCTTAAAATGGGGGGTGGGTTAGGGTCAGGAAAGGTGAATTAGGTGCAGATCTGTCCGCACCTAATTCACTCTTAGGTATGAATACTTGCCACAGAATCAACAAATGGAAGAAGAGAAGTGAAATAAATTATATAGTCTACATACAAGTTACTTATATCATCAGGTGGTATTAGGAAGATGGGTGTGTCAGGAGATGTTTTTTTTAGGACTGTGAGATGAGTATATTTGTAAAGAAAGATGTGAATGTGTCAATAGAAAGTCTAGACCAGAAAAACCATAAGGACTAGGATTAAAGAGAAATGTTGATGATTTCCTCTTCACATGAAAGGTACAATCAATGTTTAGGAAAGTATAGGATAAGTAACACACTGTGGACCTGATTCACACTTAAGAATCTTCTTAAAAGAAGTCACTCCTGGGCTAAACCATGTTGATTGCAGAGGAGCCATATTTCATCTGGTGCAAACAGTATTAGAGTTGAGAGGTGATGTTTCCCAGCCCAAGTCTAAATAACAGTGTGATAGTAAAGCTGGTCAGTATCTGTGTGCAGTAAGCAATTCAAAGATGTATCCCTGCATGCAAAGAATACAATTAAATTAATCCCCCTGCAATCAACATGGTTTTGTCCAGGAGTGACTTTAAGTTCTTATTTTAAGAAGATTTTTAAGTGTGAATCAGGTCCTGTATGTGTAGTCTGACTTGAATACCTTTGAAGAAGTTGGTATTTAGAAAAAAGGTAAATGAATAAGTAATATTATTGTTAAAGGAGTTAGCGTTGGAGACTGATATCCTCTGATTACAGTATTGCCAGAGCTATGGATTGAGGATTGATTTGTTACAGTGACATTAACTGCTGAAGTATGAAGAATCAATCAGTTCATGAGCATAGGTTTCACACATGTTGAGGGTAAAATCAGTCACAGAGTTTCGGAGATGAGGTCCATTGGGAGTTGTAGCTGAGAAAATGCTATTATAGAAATAGACACAGCCTAAAGCTAATTTTCTGCTGTCTCTATTTCAAAAATAGCGCTATTTTTTAAAAACCTTTTTTATGAATGGGTAAGTATGTTGATCGGCATACTTACCCTTTAATTCTTTGGAAACGCCGCTGCAGACCCATTACACCCACCGCAGACCCGCTGCACCAATCAGAGGTGAGAAACACTCTATGGGAAGCTTTAGGGTTAGGCTGTGGGGAAGAGAGAGTTAGGGATAGGGTAAAGAAAGGGGAAGGGTAAGGGTTAGGCAAATGGAAGGGGAGTCTAAGATTAGACTGAGGGTAGGGAAGTCTTAGGGTCAGGCTGCAAGGAGGAGAGTCTTAGGGTTAGGCTAAGGGGAAGGCTTAAAAAACCCCATAAATGAAAAATACTATCACTTGCTAATAAAATATAGGCTCTATTGATGTGGATTGTATGTAAGGGCTGCAGCATACCTCCTCCCTCCCACAGTCTGCTTAATGCCCTGTCCCACCCCGTTGTCAGTTTCCCTACCAGGATGGATCCAGAGATCCGTCCTGGTACATCATGGTACAGCAGCACCAGCTCATGCACCGCATTGCTGAAAGATGGCGCTTTCCAATCCTGGTGATAGGAAAATATCTCCTTAGCATTATTTAGGATCCAGTCCAGTAATAGAAGTAATAATAATAATAATAATAATAATAATAATAATAATGTATGTTTATGTATTATTAAGATTTCAATTGTTTTAGTAAGTTTATAAACAAAATGACTGATATATAAAAATAAAATTCCATATTTCAATAAATGATTATACTTACATATACATATTCTTATGATCTGTAGCATCAGATATAGTCTCTGAGTGACCATGAAAAGAACCCCTAAAGTGACATTGAAAATGTGGAATTCTTGTAAATTATTTACAGAAAGTCAGTTCCTATTCCTGTTGTAAGTTTAGTTTCTGAAAGGACAAGAAAATGTAACATTTTAAAATCAACAGATCATAGCTAAAAGTAACTTTATTACAAACAGAATGCAAAATAATACAGAAAATGTTAGGTAAGGACAAAGGCAAATTGTAGATAATGTTGGAAAAATATATATCCCTGCATGCAAAGAATACAATTAACTTGACTCCCCCTGCAATCAATATGGTTTAGCCCAGGAGTAACTAATTTCAAGCACTTACTTAAGTCTGGATCCAGCCCAATTTACGTAACTAATATCACTCTACAAAGTGTAAGAGAAAAGAAAGTTCTCAGAGTAAGAATCAAAAACAAAAAAGTATGTTACTCTGAACCTGGTCATACAATGGTGCAATTTCACCTCTCAATGCATTCTGTTTTCAGGCTTTAAATTCCCCTTCTTCTTGGAAATTCAACATTGTTTTGCCAAGGTGCAGATTTGCTCCTTTTTTACTTTTACTCCAAACTCTGAATCAGCACCAGTGTGTTCTGATTCAGGGCAACACAGGTGCAAGAGCACATCTAAGCAAAACCATGTTGCAATGCAGAGGAATGGGTGGGGGGAGTTATACTTTGCAAACATAATAAGAGTTGTAAGATGATGCTTTCTAACGCAACTCTAAATTAGAGATTAAACATAATGCTATGCACTGTTTATGTTCTATGTGCAAAACCAAATTATTTTCCCTGCATACAAAATGATTTCAATTAATTTGCAATCCTCACATTGCAACCTGGTTTTCCTAAGTTCTTCACTTGAACCTATTTTGCCCACACTCCCAAGCTCTGGATCAGCCCTTATGTGCTATGATTGAATAAATGATCATTTTAAAGCTATTTTTTTGTTTAAAATATTTTCAATCCATATATTATTATGTTATCCCAGGTTTGACTATTGACATATTTCATATTTCTTAATAGCTAAGAACTCACCTTTTCCATACGTTACTGCAAGGGTTGTCCTGGAGGTAGTGGAAGAACAATACACTCTCTTCTCACACTGCTGTTCTGCTGACAGCCTTCATGTGCCTGTGTCATCGAGATAAAGCTCTGTCGTCACAGATAATCTCCTTGTATAAATAACTTCTGATGATTATTTCTTCATATGTCACCACCACCCAGTATAACTTACTTTGGCGAACACTGCAGACTAATCAGTTCTGATCATATGTTACTGTTACTGACTACAACATGTTTATGTGCACGGTCTGGCAGTCCTGCTGTTAATCCTCTAGCCCAAACATGAAGATCACTTGGGGAAAAAAGAAAAGAACCGCATCTAGAATGCACACCTTAGCAACTTAAAATGTAACTTTTAATTAGTCGTATTTAAAAATAATTGATTATAATTCATAGATAGTTTTTTTTAAAAAGCTTGTGAAATATCAACAATTAATTATGATATACTAGATCAGCTACAATACTGAATGTGGGAATAATTGCCACAAATAAAAGTTACATTTTAAGTTGCTACGGTGTGCATTCTAGATGCGGTCCTTTTCTTTTTTTTTTCCCAAATTGTTCTCCTCTGATAACAGTTTGGGATTGGAATAAATGTATACTTCTATACTGCATTTTGCACCCATGTCTCTATAAATACTGCAAATATAGCTTATTAAATAGAGAGACAGCAACTATCTTTCAATGTTGTGCGGTACACACTTTTTTGTTTTTCTATGAATATCACTTGCTTATTATATTATTTAAAAATGCTGTTCATGCTCATATAGGGCCCATATTTTTTAACATACGTCCCTAATTTTCCGAATCTAGCTACTACGCATACGTCGTAACTATTTTACGCTATCTATGTAGTGTTTCGTTACATAGATTGTGTACATGCGGTCTTAAAATAAAAATCAGAAAATTTGTTACATACACAGATATATGATAAGCCACCAGCCACTTACAAGGCTTCTCTGTTTTGATGGTCCGAACCCATAGGGCCCTATTTACGTATATCTTCATTTTTTTATGAACTAAGCTGTTCCAGGTTAGCTTTGGCTCGCAGCAAACCTGGCAGCTTTGTTCATTAAATTTACCAAAACTTACTTGCCCTGCGAGGTCCCGTGATGATCTCTGGGCTCATCGCAGGACACTTCATTCATACTTCTTATGGATGAAGTACTGCACATGTGCAGAGACTCCTACGCGGGACTTCAAGTAGCGGTATGAAAATCAAAAAGGGAAGGAGAATTGCACCATCTAACAAATATCAATAATGTTATCCACCTATAAATTGCCCCAATTATAGGGGGAGGTGCTACTCTTAAAAGACCCTTGTCACACGTGCAGCACCACCTTGAGAAAGCCTTCCTGGCTATACACGCGTAGGGGTAAGGAGGACACCGAGGTGCACCTCAGTTTCCTCCCCTTTTTTAATTATACTGCCTTGTTGAGTCCATTTATTCACTGTATGTTCCGGGCACTATTTAGTGTAGGGAGGGACAGATAAACCTGGCTTTTTGAGGGGCGAAGTTCTGCTGTGAGGTGGCAGTCACTGATATAGGTTTTAGTTCTCCTCATATTATTTTAGATAAGGGAGGGAACACTCATGACTATTGTCCACATATTATAAAATTTGGAGTTCGGCACTAAATATCAGCACTGCATTTTATAGCTGCTTACTATATATGCCCTATCTATGTTTAGGATTGAATCATATATATATTATCTAGAGTATTTATCATAGCAGAGGGGACTTCAAGGACGGTATTTTTATTTATTTTAGTAATATTTCGCCACTTTATATTTTTTATTTGCATATTATAATAAAAGTTATGTTTTATTGATGTGATATTGGCCTTTTGGGGTTTGATTATATGGATATAATCAATTTATTTTCTATTTGTATCTGGTTATTAGACACCGTATTTAAAAGTGTGCATCCATAAAAGGACTCAACTTATCCAAGATTTTTTCTTTGTATGCTAGCGGTATGAAAAACACTGCTTGCACAGTGTCGTCATATCGGGATTCAGAAATCTTCGGAGTCGGACGTTTCTCCCGCACAGGTAAGGTTTTCTTTTTTCTTACTTTTTTTTTACTGGTATTAATATTTTAACTGTATTTTCTTATTTTAAGGTTAATATATAATATAAAAAAAAAGAACCACTTTTTTTTTTTTTTACATTAGCACACACTGATTTATCCCAGCGGTCTCCCCGTACATGCCCCCCTTTTCCTCCCCCTAATAACAGCTATTAGGGGGAGGAAAAAGTGGCAATATGGGGAGATCGCTGGGATAAATGCACTAACGCCATCCTGAGAAAAAAACTTGCCCATTTTTTCACATGAAAATGGGCATTATAGCATGAAAATGAAGTTTGTAAATAGACCCCTAAAACTGTCAGAGTCTCAACTTTGGGTCATATATCATGTATTTTTAAATCGAGAGCTCACTCCTGGCAGATGTCCTCAAGTCTCCAAAACAGCCACTCTAAAACAGCACTCCCTATCAGCTGCTATCCCAGACACGCTTTAAAACAGACACACAAAATGGAGGATGCTCAAATCAATTTATAAGGTAATATGGAGCAGGTGCTGTAAGGTATGGGGAATTTACACAAATTCAAAAAGACACCCCAGCACTTTTGCAATTACCCAGCAACAAACCATTCCTTTCTATCTTTAAAATAAAAGTCAGCGAATTAGTTACATACATCTGCAGATATATGATAAGCCACCAGCCACTTACAAGGTTTCTCTGTTTTGGTGGTCCTAACTCTAAAACTGTCAGAATCCCAACTTTGGGACATATATCATGTATTTTTAAATTGAGAGCTCACCCCCGGCAGAGGTCCCCAAGTCTCCAAACAGCCACCCCCTGTCAGCTGCTATCCGAGACAATCCCTGCTCCGTACAGGAGGCTGTTTTAAGGAGTGATGGCAGTGGAGTCAGGTCTCCCTGGTAACTCCTCGACGGACGCTCCCCTGCCGGAAGTGGAGGTGTGACCTTGTTAAGTCGGCGGGTGCGAACGGCCGGGGCACAGCGGTCAGAATGTGAGGATCACTGATTATGTGTCCCTGATGAAAGTGACAACTTTGAATAAATGACAGACTGATTTTTTCAACCTGAGACTGAGAGCGCCGTGTTTTGTTCTATATATTTCTTGATTCCTTTCTGCCAACACAGCACATTGCTTTTATTGGTAAAGTGCTGTATTACAGTAATTTTCGTGCCGGAGAATGCATCCCTGTGAACAATGTCCACTGTTTTATGTATTTGCTTACATATGTACACCTATTTTAAGTGTTATGCAATCACACATCTATAATGGGCTTTTTTGCATTATTTTTAAGTAATATTCCACACTTGTGCTGCAGCTTTAACACACTGGAACACATGATTAAATTGTGTAGGTACTCAATATTAATTCCCACATCTTTACACTTTGTGAACATTCAATGCCCTTAAAATACGCACATCATGGAATATGTTAATATATTTCAGTTTTTTAAAATTCTGATTATTACAGAATATAATACTGGTTTATGTGAGACAAGTTAATAAATAAAAAAAAGTGTACTTATGGGGGCTGATTCAGAGATGCGATTGCGAAAAGATCGCAAATATACGCACCTTTGCTAAGATCTTAGCAGGTTCCAGCCCACTGCAAAAACAGACACTCCCCTTGCAAACAGCGGTGGATCTTAAACTTAGACCACCATTGACTTGCCCTAACTATACGCTGTCATTTGGGATCTTAACTGACGTGGGAGCGTTCATTTAAGATCCTAAGTGTCAGCCCGCGCCCACTTTCCCTCATTTCCCTGCCTCCCCCCGCCCATTTCCATGCAAATCCTTAAGATCTTAAAGATTCGCGGCACTTAAGATCTTAAGTGCTTGCGTGCGATTCAAACTTACGCTCTTAGCGAATTTACGCTCCTAACCGCTACGTAAACGGCGTTGCACTATTACTACGCATGCGCAGTTTTGCGAATTTTCTAGGATCTTAAATATACGCACCTAAGTGCCGTGGAAATCGCATCTCTGAATCAGGCCCATGATTCTAAAGAAAAAGCCACAATAACGGTGTATGTGTTATTTAGATGTGTTTATTACTTTGAGCTAACGTATTTACAATTTTTTGAACACTGTCCACAGCATTGAGAGCTGTCAGGATACCAGGGGTTAGACCCAGAGCTCCCTAGATTTTCCATGGATTAATCAGTCACATAGGTAAGGAGGAGAGAAGGGTATACTAATGCCTTTATTGCACCATAACAATACAAATGGTAACTAGGCAATAAAAAAACAAGGTAACTAAAGGTACACATCAGTAACTGTATCAGTCTTTGTCTCTTACCCTAAAACTGCCAAAGTCCCTACTTTGGATCATATATCATGTATTGTTAAATTGAGAGCCAAACTCACCGCAGAGGTGCCCAAGTCTCCAAAATAGCTACTCTGGAACAGTATACCCTCTCGGTTGCTATCCCAGATATGCTTCCAAACAAACACACACAAGATGGTGGTTGCTATATATATATATATATATATTTATATATAAGTAATGTTACACGCTGCATATGGCAGCAACGTGTAATTGTGTCTGTGCTGTAGTAAGAAATTCCTGTCCTGGTTTCCCCTGCAGCATTCCTCCTTGCTATGGATCCTGACTAATTAACCTGCAGATGAGATTCCCAAGCTGTGTATATGGCTGTGTGCGTTTAGAAGCCAATGGGGATGTGGCTCTCCCCTTAAATTCCTGTCACCTGATTACCTCCTTGCCGGTCATAGCCTTTAGCTTCTAGCTTTAGCATTGCTGTCTGTGCTCTTGTTTGATTTCTGTCCTTAGATCTGATTCTAAGTGCCCTTTGTTTCCCTGCCGTGTCTCTCCTTTGTGCCCTGGATTCTTGTCTTGCCTTGATCCTCGTTCCTGGTGTGAATGTAGTTATCTGCCGTTTGTTGTGTGTAAGCCCCTGTCTCTGTATCTGTACTGTCAGTTTATATCCAGTCTTGTGCTGGTACATGTGCTGTCTCAACCTGCACCTATTGTATATTCCAGTCCTGAACTGGTTAACCATTGTGTTTAATCCATATGACCCTCTTGCATACTCCAGTCCCGAACTGGTTAACCACTGTGCAATTTCCACCTGCACCACTTGTATATTCCAGTCCTGTACTGGTTCTGTGCTATTCTATATGCACTATCTGTATTCCAGTCCTGTACTGGTTCTGTGCTATTCTATCTGCATTATCTGTATTTCAGTCCTGTACTGGTTAAGTGCCACTCACCTGTGTAAGTCTGGCCTTTTCCTGTTTCCTCTCTCCTACGAGTTCAGTTCTGGGGGGCACAACCTGTTGTTGAGGCACAGCCAAATCCATCCCCACCATCAGGGGCCTTGGTGAACACCACTCGATAACTAGACTCCATGTTTTGGTAACCGTTCTCTTAACAAGTTAAAAAAAAAACACTTACTTAATTTCTGGTCCATCAGTTGGTGGAGTGGAGAAGCCAGAGCAGTCAAAATGTTGCGGCTGCATATCATTTAAGTATTTGTTCCTGTACACATATTCTAATGCTTCTAGCCAGTAATCATGGGATGGTTCCCAAAATATGTACCAAAAGACACTTTTTAGTGGAGTCAAAATATAATTTTTTAATACATTTCATTAAAAATGCATCTAGCCCATGATTTATTAATCAACAGAATGCCAAGATGTTTACAGGTACAAAATGTTGACAGTCAAAATTTAGACAGGTACAAAATGGCAACAGATATAGTATTACCATCAGCTTATTAAACTGTTACTCAGTATCCTTGCTGACATAATACTTAATAACTATCGACTAATAATACAGTCAATCTTATGGTGTCAGCTATTGGTAACTGTATGAAGCCTTGGTGACTATAACTGATTGTTTGCATGAAGGTTAAATCTCACAATGAATTTCAGTTTGTAATGATTAAACATAACACATGCTCTTTGATAAAACCCATGTGGTGGGAGAAACGCGTCAGTGGACTATCAACTCATTCCTTCATTACTCTATTCTAAGCACACTAATTATACCCAGGCTATCTGCCAGCTTTAATTACAATGCTGCCATATGCCATTGGATATCTCTGGTTCATCATCGTTTCTTTACTTCTCAAGCCACCAACAGCGGCGGCCAACCTTGATCATTAGGGGTGCATGCATGCGCTACCCTTAACCACCTCATCAATTTACAAGCACCTCTCATCTGTTACCGCGGTACCATGAGTAACAATCCACCTGTTATTAGAGATGGAGATGCCACCTGTTTCTATTGCTGAAGCTATAACTGTCTCCATTGTGTACTATAATTCTACCATGCACCTGCAATCTATATCAACTTGATACACTTCATTACATTAGTCACACATTATAACTTTTGTGGACAATTACCTGTAAATTGGATTCAGATATTATTTGGTATCTATTGAAATACCATACGGTATTTTTTAGGTTTACAACCGACATATATATATTTTTTTTAATTATTCTATTATTGTTGGGTATATGAATGGCATCTTGCTTTTCAATGCACAATTTGAAGAGCAGGCGTTGATATGATTATATTTGTATTTTGTAATTGCTTCATTTTAGATGTTTTTCAATTGCAATTTGTATTTTATGTAATTGTATTATGTTGTTATACTTTTTTTTGTCATTTCAATCTCCCCTTTTTTATATTGTTGAAATAAACTCTTTTACTATCACACCAGCACTCTCTTTATTTTTCGTTTTATAACACATAATTGTTTATTTTTCCTTTTTTAAGAATATAAATCATTTAGTGATGCTACCATAGTATATTTATTACAATTTCCTGTTTTACAAAAAAATGGTATTGCCTTCTTATAGTATCACTGCAAAATATTGCTAGCCCTTATTTTTTTTATGTATGTATGTTCAGTATGTATGTATGTATGTATGTATGTATGTATTATATGGATGCTTCTCTTTATTTAATTACAAGCCTAGCACATTACATAGCTTTATATAATTTTAAGTCCATATTATGATGTAACTCTATTAATATAATCATAAATCTGCACTCTATAATATATTCATACATTTCAAACCTAAACGAACACTCAGAATAATGCTGAACAATAATATAATTTTCTGCTGCTTTTACCTAAAAATATAAACGTTTCCCTAAATTGCATGTAGTTTTGCATTTTACCCTCAAAACTAAAGCAAAGTAAATGTTTTGTGATAAATCCTCTCAGTGATAATGATATTCATGCAGAAGAGTCTTCAAACATAATAGTTTTGCATAAAACTTGATATAATGCAATACAATGGCACCATCTTGTGGTTATATATATCATAGAAAGAAGCATGGTGAATGTATTGCACCATCTTGTGGTTATATATATCATAGAAAGAAGCATGGTATATGTATTGCACCATCTTGTGGTCATATATATCATAGAAAGAAGCATGGTATATGTGTTGCTGGTGAAGCTGCCACAAAGTCATATAAGCTACTTCATTAGTAACAGCATAGGTTACATTTTTTATGTACAAGATATTACACACACAAAGCTGAAACATAAAAAACAACCTGATTGATTGCGATTGTATGAATAAACAGGAGTTACGGATACTAATGCTATAAAATAATTATATAATAGCGATTATACTACACAGGCACATGATTAATGTGTATTGTCAGCATGCCTTTTATGTAATGCAATTATTACTACTAAAGATTAGTGATTTGGGGCTATTATTAGTAATGTGTTTCCATAATAACACATGCATTTCAGTAATGAGTAACAATAAAATTACTGAATTTATAGACTACTGAAAACTTAATTTACTTATAATAGTTGTGTTAGATCAGAAAACATTTCTCAACTTTAGTACCTAACTTAGTACCCTTTCATAGTTTCATATTGATAATATACCTTCATCACAGAGTTAAGCTGTTGATGAGTTACACACTGGCATTAAAACAAGATGATGTTAACAATGATCCTTAAGGCCCATAGCAGCCCTCGTATGGAGATGGAATTTATAGGCTCAAGTGACCATGTTCATATTGGTGGCACAAAAGCACCATCTGAGCATTGCTTGTGTCTCAATCTTTGTCACACTTCCCAGACTGCTACTGATTAGTTTTTTCTTAACAAAAGTGAATGACAAAATTATGTAATTTTAGAACAATGGAGGGGTAAGCTTTCTAAATATTTGCTGTATGCAAATGTCATGTTCTACCTAGAATCCTTTGAGAAAAGTTTCTGGTTCCACATTACTATGAATTAACCTTTAGAATTATTCATAGTAACTTAAATGTATAAAGTATTTGTCAATGTAGCGATCTTCATACTGCAGTGTGCAAAATTCTAAGAGCACTTATGTCCTATATTTCGCTTATACATGTGCACCAGCCTGACAGGATGTGTGGATTGTTATTTCTGTGGCTACCATGTTACCATGTTAGTTGTAACTTTTGGGGCTGTGATTGCTACAGTTGTAGTTAGTTTGTATTAAAGTTGTTGGGGTAGATCCAGACCCCCGCATGTTTTAGGTACGTGCGAGGGTCCGTAGTTACGCTGCCATAGTGGGGAATACACGCCCCCTGCACTCCCCGCTCTCGGTATGTGTCCAGATTCCTACCTTAAATTTTACGACTTGGTCTGAGGCCTTACGGTTGCAGACATTGTTGTAACGGGGCTCCCCCCGCCCAGACACCTAATTAACATGCAAATGTAAAATGTTGGCCGGCCCCTTTATTGTACTGGCCGGCGTACGTAACATAGTTACATACCCCTGCTGGTACACACATGTACTGATGATGTGCGCATACACATCAAAGCTGACAGGGGAATTACGCACCCGGCGTGCGTAATTCCCATGTCGGCCGTAGCTCAGGATCTGGCCCGTTGTTTCTTGCAGTATACTTGTTGAATCTGGGATTGTAAGTTCCACTGTTGTACTTGATACAACAGTGGAGCTGCTGTAATAATGGAGTGGAGTTGATAGAATAGTTGTAATTGGCTGAGTTGTAGTTTCTTGGGCTGTTGTTGACAGAATGGTTGTGAGAGCAGTTGTTGTTTTTAAAGTTGTCCAGGGTTGTGTAGTAACTTGTTGAGTTGTGGTTTGCGTAGTAGTGGCAGGCAGTGTACTCATTGCTGCACTGGTTTTTGGAGCCTTTGTGGTTTTTGTTGTCATAGTTGGAGTTGTTTAACAAATTAATTCTACCACCTTTAAGGAGGTGATGGTTTTCCCTTTATAATGAGCAGGGGTTTCACACAAAAGTTTATTATGATCTATCACATTTTTGTTAGTGGATATATGGTTGTAAAATATTTTTTAATTACAATCACAGTTCCAAGGATTAGTGTTTAAATATACTTTAGGAACTGATTCAATCAAATCAACAGGGATATTTGATAACTTGTTGTTATTAAGTCTGAGTATATTTAACTTTATGAGATATGAGAACACATCATCCTGAAGGTTAGTAAGAGCGTTTTTTTTCTAGATTAAGGTCTGTTAATTTATCAAGACCAGAAAATGTTTCCTTTGTCACAGAGTTGATTTGGTTTGAAGAAATCACCAACTTTGTCAAATTGTTAAAATTCTGAAATACCAAATCGGGAATGGTTTTTAGACTGTTCTTACTCAAGTCAAGTTCTTTAATGAGAATGCCATCAGATATTTGGTCTGGAAGCTTTAGCAAATTATTCTCATCCATTCTGAGTTTACTGATTTTATTTAGACCGAAAAGCATTTTATCTGGAAGCTCTTCAATCATGTTTCTATCAAAAAACAAATTTAGAAGCTCTTTTGATTTTGACAGAAAGTTTTTTGGCCACAACTTTATTTTGTTCTTTGAGACACTAAATTCAGTGAGTTCCTGATTGCTGTCCACTAAACCTTGTGGAAGCTCACCGAGTTCATTTTCATAAAGCCGCAGGACTTTGAGTTTTGTCAGTTTACTGAATACATCTTCAGATAAAATATTCAATTTATTTTTTGCTAGATGCAATGTTGTGAGATTTTCAAGAGAGTTGAAGAGGTCTGGAGGAAGGGAAGTCAATTGATTGACATTTAAGAAAAGTTGTTCAAGGTTGACCAAGCTGTCAAAAATGCCTTTTTCAACAGTACCAATGTTGTTGTTTTTAAGCACAAGCACTTTCAAGTTACCAAGATTGGAGAATGCTCCAGCCATTAAGGCCTTCAAATCTGCATTACCAGATATCTCCAATGAACTGAGATTCTGTAAATGATCAAAAGCTCCATCTTCAATGGATTTTATTTTATTATTAATAAAGAATATGCTTTCTAGATTACTCATGTGTTGAAATGCATTTTTTTTTATTTCAGAGATTCCTGTTTGTACTATGAAGAGTTCAGTGGTTTTTGGTTTTATGGATTGAGGGATCTCGGTGATGGTATCCTTTGTGAGGACTTCCTGATAGTCCTTCGGGCATTCATAAGTATTTTTACATGCTGTGGTTGAACTGCATTCACCTGCCCCAAATCCAAGCAAAAGGAGCAAAAATATCTTCATCTTTTTTCTGAAACAGAAAACATTTTTTAAACAAAACCAATATTTAAAATAATTCAGATGAAAATTAGATTATGTAAAATAACTACACAAAAGGGGAAAATCGTACAGATCAATTAATGATTCCGTGGTTCTAGAAATAAATTTTCTTGTTGATAAGATACCCAGTAGAAACATCACCCCTAAAAAGATATTGTTATATACAGTCAAATTTAAAAAAAGGGGGATGGTGCTACAGTTTAAGTTAATTGTATAAGGAAACCACCTGTACAGAGACGGGCAAGGAAATAATATTTGGTAGCCATCAAGTAATTATCAATATGTCCAACAATGGTCATCCACTCAATATGATCCAACCAGTCCAACAAAACAATCGGTAAATCAGTGGAAATCAATGCAGATCAAGGTTTTATGAAGCTAAAATTTAACTTTTAATACAGTTTATATAAACTACACTTTGTTAAAATCATCAATAAAAAAGATGAAATATAAAGAAAATCTTACATACACTGCATACTGCAACAAAATAATAATTGCCAGAAATAGAGTGTATTAAATGCTGCAAAAGGAGAGATCCCTGTTATTCAGAAAAAGGAGGCTGACCCTGATAAATGGTGAGTCGCCTCGCGGTGACGCTTCTCCTCATATGAGGTTACCAGTCCCTACACTGCACTAAAGTGCCCCAAACATGCAGTCATGTATTTCCAGAACAAGGCTACAGTATAGGTAGCAGTTGTATGAATAAAGAAGGGAAGATAAGTTGCACCTTGTCCTCCCTTTACCCGACACGCGTTTCACCCATGTGCTTTTTCAGAGGTGATATATATGAGAGTTTCAATAGGAGACACTGCAGCCATGACAGAGAACTTTACCCAATGCAGGACATGAGGGATGATGCAACACTGAACAACAGAGAGCCACTGGTGGAACAGGAAGACAATGCTGCACTGGATTAAGAAGAAAAAGAAAGCAGAACTTATCTGGAAGACAATCTAGCTGGAGCCACTCGAAGGGATGCATAAGTGCAGGAAGTGCTGACCAGCAGTAAATCAAAGCTGATTGCTGCAACTCGGTCACATGGCATGGCAGCAAGCCATTCAGGGCTGTCCCGTCGGGCTGCAGCTGTCCGGTCCCAGCATGAATACACTGCACATGCGCAGTGTTTCTCATGTCAGGAGTTGGAAAAATTTCAAAGTGCCTAAAGAGAAGCACTGAGCATGTGCAGTGATTCTCAATTTGGCATTGACATTTTTCTAAGTCCTGATTGAGTGGTACCACGCATGTGCAGTGTTTCTCAATTCGGCATTGACATTTTTCTAAGTCCTGATTAAGAGGTACTGCGCATGTGCAATACTTCATTCAGGGATAGCACGGAGGAGGATCACAGCACCGACTTGCAGCTCATCGCGGGACCTCGGAGGAGGGGTGAGTATTAGTAAATAATGTGAAGGAAGCTGCCAGGCTCGCTGCGATGATAAGCGAGCCTGATGCAGCTTCCTTCACCGAGAATGAACAAGGTAAGTAAATAGAGCCCTGTGTAACTTATGAATCTTACAATATATAGGTGATCTTACAATATATAGTTTTCTGGAAGCTGAAATATCGGCTGAATTTTTTCATGCTTATGATGGTATCCGGCCTGGGACAGTATTTCCGGATGTCCCCCCTTGATGGCGGCCCTGACTGAAGGTAGCTCTCCTAACCAGACCGTGTCTCACAGTAACCTTTTGACATTGTGATCTCCATTTACCTGAATAATAAGATAAGGAAATGTTACTGATGAAACTGCAAGGACTAGAATTAAAGGGACATGATGATGATTGATTGATGATTTCCACTTCATATGAAAGGTAAAATCAATGTTTAGGGAAGTATAGGATAAGTAACACACTGTGGGGCTGATTCAGAGTTGCATTTCCACTTTTTTTTAGATGCAAGTGTAGACCTGAGCAATACCATGCTGAATTGTAAGAGGAGGCAAATTTAAATTGTAAAACCAGAATTAAAATTAGGAGGTGAAGTTTCTTAGCTCAACTCTACTTTATAGAATAAACATAAAGCTATGCAGTATTGTAGTTCTATGTGTAAAAGTAAAGTATTTTCCCTGCATGCAAAAATGTTTTAATTAATTAACACCCCTTACTTTGAAAAATGGTTTAGCCGAGCTGTACACTTGCACCTAAAAATAGGTGTAAGAGCAACTCTGAATCAGCCCCTTGTATGTGGAGTCTTACTTGAATACCTTGAAAAAAGGTAAATGAATGAGTAATATTATTGTTAAAGGTGTTAGCTTTGGAGACTGATTTCCTCTGATTACAGTATTGCCGGAGCTATGGATTAAGGATTGATTTGTTAAGACATTGGCCCGGATTGAGAGTTTTAGTGGATGCCATGGTTACGCTTTTACTACACTGCGTACTTACGCTAGCGTGCCCTCGATGCATTCCCCTCTGCACACCACTCTCATGTACGTATTTTGGGCGCCTTAAGCTTTCCATACCCTACCTTAGCTTTACGCTGCGTAACCACTAGCGGACGGACTTCACACACGTAGCTGCGCTGTTAAGCACGCCCATACTGTACGATTTAAATGCCTCACCCCACCTTCCAAGCATAAATACTGGTGGCGTATGGCTGGCACGCCCCTTCGTAAGTTGATACGCTACTAATACGTGACTGCCCCTTACGCTATGTCTGACGTGGTGTAACATCTGCCATGCGCATATGCAGTAAGTATTAATGTGTGAATTTACACTAGCAGCTATCGTGAATTCACTCGCGGACGTTTTTCTGGATCTACTATATTGCACACAAAGTGGAAGTGCCACTACAAATAGACATTAATTACACAGTTATCACATATATAAAAGGTTATAAGTCCATTTTAATATAGTCTCTTATTGTTCCTCTGTTCTAATACCGGTATGTATAGAAAGAGTAAGTCAGTCTTGTTGTACAGTAGAAATGTGTTTTCCGAAGGTTTGGTAGTAACGGAGGATTCCTTTGAGTCTTTTCTCTGTGTCAGGCAAAGTTCTGCTTATTTTCCACGTGTTTCTTTTGTGTTGGTTTCCTCGCTATGGTCCGGTATATTGACCTTTGTGACCTCTTGTAAGTTTGATTGGATACCAACCGCCCGGTAGGAGAAAAGACAGAAAGCACCACAATAGTGTTAGCGGTGGCTAAAGACCATATATTATATGTGATTTTAACTGACTCCCTTGTGAGTATTCTACTGTTCTGAAATTACGTACGTCCTCCTAACTTAAAAAGACTGGGAGGAACATGGAATTCTGATTATATTTCAAGGCGTGGTTATTAACTTGCACACTGAACTTAGGAACGCATCTATGCGGATCTTAAGGTAGCTTTTCAGTTGCAGATTTTCATTTAGGTTTTCATATTCTGTACTTAACTTAAGAA
Organism: Limnodynastes dumerilii; assembly: GCA_011038615.1. Lineage (NCBI taxonomy): Eukaryota > Metazoa > Chordata > Amphibia > Anura > Limnodynastidae > Limnodynastes > Limnodynastes dumerilii. Next base: position 542,119 of record WWET01000624.1, read on the forward strand.
CAGATGACTTTTGTAATTTAAGTCAGCAAGCTTTCATTATTAGATTACATGCTGTACCTGTTGTTAATTAAACCAACGCTTTAGAAGCTACTCAGAGGTTAATAAACTATCCAGTAAAATGTTTTGCTACATGTTTGTGTATTTATGTGATATGTAACTTTTGTCTAGTTTATTAATACTCATTATTAGTTTAACACAAATGTAAATTTATGTTAAATAACATTTTAACAAATGTTTAATATTTGTAAAGTTAAACTTAGTAAACTAAAATTTATTCACAAACATAAAAATGAGTGTTTTATATATATACTTTTGTCTATTAATACTCATTATTAGTTTAACACAAATGTAAATTTATGTTAAATAACATTTTAACAAATGTTTAATATTTGTAAAGTTAAACTTAGTAAACTAAAATTTATTCACAAAACAAACAATGAGTGTTTTATATTATAT
>WWET01000624.1:571976-583876 GCA_011038615.1 Limnodynastes dumerilii
AGCCCCCCCAGTATCCCCACCATGCCTCCCGCCCCCCCAGTATCCCCATCATGTCTCCAGCCCCCCCAGTATCCCCCACCATGTGTTGCAGCCCCCAGTATTCTCAAGAAACCTGTCCTTGTTGTTAGATAGCAGATGAGGGACCCCCTGCCGCCATCTCCACCTTACCTCTGCATTCTGGAAGTGCCTCTCACTGGGCATAGAGAGAGAGAGAGAGAGAGAGAGAGAGAGATCTTGTAAGTATCCTGCCTGTGGTCCTAAGTAGGGCATTGGAGGCTTCCTTGGACTCCCTTTGATATTGCTCTTATTCAGAACATTACCCCACAAAGATCCTACAATGCTCAGACTAAGGAGGAGGCACTGTGTGTGCGCGCAACCAGGAAACAAGGTAAAACGTTATTGAGACATTACACACAAATCTGTACACAGACCTGAACAGAAAGAAACACAACAATAACCCTTTTACATTATGTCACAAGATTATGTCCACAGTATATATAAATCACTTTCCTTTTATTCTGATACATAACAGCATTGCCCTTGAAAGATTACAATGTTTGAAGTGACAACGTAAATGCACCAACTAAAATGAAGCGCTCTTGCTCTCGCTCTCTTTGTAATGTGTCCGTAGCTTCAAACAGGCAGCACCCCTTGATATTTAAATAGAGTATACATAGCATTATACGCATTACCCAGTACACGGTCCATCATCCCCATATTAATGAAAGGAAAAAGTAACATTTATCACAAAAACAATATTTTCATATATTTGTATTGTTTTTTATTGTAATATTATCTTTCTGCAATAACATTGAATTATTTTATCATTTCATTGCATACTGGTTATGCTTCTTGGACATTTATCATGTACACTAGGTATATGGGGATTTTCTTTTACAATAATTGTATGATAACACAGGGAGCACTAATAATTTACAATTCATGAATAAATAAAAAAATGTTTTAATTTCTTCCTTTGTTGTCTTTTAATGTGGTATGTTGTTGTCCTTTATGAAATCATACAGTTTTATATACACATTTTCTAAATTATTTTAAATTCCATCCATTGTGACACTGAATATTATGATATCATTGTTACATTGGATCGACGTAAAACATCAAATTTTTAAGCCCTTAAAAGTTTGAAGGATTTGTGGAGACCCGCTGCATCCCTGAATCCCAGCAAATACACTGCTATCCGTTCCCCTCACACATATTTTCTTCCAAGACCCGTATTCAACTTAAGTTTTACGATTTGTGCAAATGTAAAATGGTGACAGTTCAGAAGTCTGTATCAGTATGCAGTCCATCAACACACCTATACTGTACATGAAAATACTAATACCCCTTTTAGATCACCACTAAAAACCCAGGTTTTTGGTGGTGGTCTGAAAGGTACCAGGGTCCCGGGTCTAATAACCCGGGACGAAAACATGGTAAAAAGAAGGTTTTTTCCTGTGGCCGACCCCGGTAAATGGCCATATGAAATGTACTGAAGTTTTTTAACCCGGGTCTCACCTAATACACCCAATTGGAGGGATTTGTTACTGTTGCCATGCAACGATAAACAGGTCCCTTCCTGGGAGTCATACGCAGCCCCTTCACAATGTCAAGGCAGACCCGGGACCCAGTCTACCCTGCTGGACATAACAGGGGATTTTTGTTACAATAACACGGCAATAACATGGGCTGTGATCCGGGACAGCGATCTGAAAACAGTATAAGTTATAACCACTTGTGAGTGCAAACTGCTGTCTTTGCCAAAGGCTTAGGGAAGTGACATGGATAGAGTGGTTTCCATTCTGATTGTGTCGCACAGATGTGTGCCAATGCACAGAACACAAAAAAGGACAAAATCCAATACACGGAAAAGACAGAAAAAAGGAAGTCTGGGTCTGGTTGAGTATTTTTATTTGTAGACATTAAAATAAAAGTTAATTAAAAACTAAATTTCACATTCCTTACTTTTGTTCACAATTATGAAGTCATTAAATTTTTATTTGCTACGATTTCCTCATATTAAACTTATACTTATATAAAGCTGTATCATAAATGTAAAAATCTATAGTGAAATTAATTAGAAAAAAAGGAATTATAATTTTATGTATTTTGCATATTTAGTTTGCGGCATAATCTAATTTATTTATTGCTGCATAATAGGTAAGGCTTAATGAATATGATGTCTTTCAATTCTCATTCATTTTGGTTGACGTAGTTCAATAATACCACATTAGACCGTTTTATATTATAATACTGATTGGAGGTGCTAATCTGCATTTTTGTTTGTTTTGATCATGTAGCTAATTAATAATAATAACATTTCAGTCACAGAAATAATGTGATTAAATAGCATAAACGAAAATAGAAAATATTAGGTTGTACTGGAGAATATTCTATGTGGTAGTGATTGTGACATTCAGATTAGTGGCAGTACAGTGAGAAACTCTGTTTGGGTGGCTATAATTATATGTAGTTTCATTGGATTCTTTCACTATTGAGACATGAATATTAATATTTTTACACACCAATACCTCACAATGAATCATTAAGATGCCATTACTAGTATAATATGTGTTGCATACTCTGGGAGCAACATTTTTATCACTATCAGAGCGATAGGTTTGGACTGTCCCCATGCTCCGGTAGGGTGGCATCTGTGGATCTTCTTGTAGAGGTGGACAATCTAACTCTCTTGCTCTCAGAAGGTTGAGTGACTTTCCCTGAAGGTGTTGCGGCCCGGCACACACTATTTCAGAAAGCTGCATCAAATCCTGGTTTTCATGTATCCATCTATGAAGATTGGTCAATGCACAGTCACACCACCAGGGATTGCTATGAAGAATCAGTGACATCAAGTTGTATAAAGGAACAAATATTTCTTCTGGGAGCATTGTCAGGTTATTATGGTGAAGACTGATGAAAACCAAACTTGTCAAATTTTTAAAAGTGTTACTATCAATCACACTTAGGTGGTTGTTGTCAAGATAAAGATGAGTAAGTGACTCAAGGCCATGTAGAGTATTATTTTGTAACTTTTGGATCAGGTTTCCTGTTAAAAATAATGTTTTTAGATTAGTTAATTTAGAAAAGACACCTTCTGGAATGACCTCTATTTTATTTTCACTCAGTGAGAGACTGATAAGATTTTCTAACCCATGAAAAACTCCAATGGTTAGGTTATGAATTTGGTTTCTTTCTATACTTAGAAATGTCAAATTGTGCAACTTAGAAAACACTTTAAAAGAAAGATTTTTAACGGAGTTTGAAATAAGATTAAGCTTCTTTAAGTTCATCAATCTTTCAAAAAGAAAACTAGGTATCTTACTTAAATGATTTCCTTGTAATAATAGCTCAGTAAGTTTACTTAGATTATCAAAGCTTCCTGGTGACAACTGAGTTATCTGGTTGTTGTTTAGCTTAAGAATTTTAAGGTTGTGCAGTGGTTTGAAAATATCAAAATGTAGTTTGTTAATTTTATTAGAACCAAGGTTAAGTTCCTTCAAATTTCCCAACATTGTAAAGACTGAGTTGCAGATTTGGGAGATCTTGTTTCCTTGTAAAGAAAGGACTTCTAATTTTGTCGTCTTGTAAAAAAGTCTACATTCAAGCTCTTTGATTTCATTGTGTGTAATTGTAAGTTCTTTAAGTTCTCTCAGTTCATTGAATGTTTCAGGATCCAGCTCTGAAATTTGAGTTTGTGTTATCTGCAAATCTGTGAGTTGAGAAAGTCCATCAAAAGCATTTTTACTGATGGAATTGATAAAATTTACAATAAAAAATAATTTTCTTAAGCCTTTGTGACTTATGAAAGATGCATTGTCCAACTTTTCAATAGATGTCTCCAAAAACATGAGTTCAGTGACATTAGTTGGGATATCAGTGGGAATCTGCTTTACTTTGTAACTGGAACAAAAAACTTTAACTGCATTAAAGCAGTCACACATGGATGGACAGCTCTGTGCAACACTTGAATAGGAAACAATCAATATCAAAGGAAGGACCCTCACCAGCACGTTTCTTACCTGAAAAACAAGTTTTTACAATAAAGGTTTTACCAATTATATATGTTCATTTATTATGTTTATGCAATGTGTTTTAATAAATATCATTGACACAATGCAAAATAGACAGCATATAAATAGAAGAAATGTAATACAATTTAGACACAGTTGAACCCATTTATAGACTTGCAGGAAATACACAGAGCAAATGTAAAGAAAAGCTAAAAAATAAAGTATAAAATCCAACTGTCACCTTGATTTTTTTTCCTAACATAGGACCGGATACAGACCACTGCACGCTTTCCTTACATGCGGGGGTCTGTCCATCTGACAGAGAGAAGTGAGTGCATACCCCCTGTCACTCTCCTCTCTCGTGCAGGCATTATGGCAGCTTTGCATGCGTTAGTGACCTGACTTTCTCAGGTCTGGATTCAGCTCCAAAAGAGTAAGAAGAAATCAAAGGTTAGTAGGGGTGAAGAGACACGACCAGGGCTAAAGTGGCACTGGTAAATATTTATTTCTGTAAATAAGAAAATGATTATTTACAGGGTGCTTGTAGACATAGGACTGGCTATGCTCTATCGGGTAAGTACAAAAGTCATCTGTGGTCACACATGGCTGCAGGAGAGAGCCCCAAAATGACCAATATGTACCCTCTCATCTCATTTAATGTGTTTCACAACATAACTAATTGCAAGGGGATGTTTCCCCCAAAATGTAACCAGGGGGTGTTCTATCCAGGATGAAAAGTACTGATGAATCTATATGACTGGTGTGCAAACATTTTAGTCGTATAGGGCCAGATTCAATTAGAAGCGAAGTTTTGAAAAAAAATTGCACTAAAAAAGCATGGAGAGAGAGAGAGAAAGAGATCTAGGCACCTATACTCATATTTTCTAATACAGATCCAGAATACAGAATACAGATCCAATAATGATCTTTCTCTGCCAGTATGTAGAACATTAATGTAAGCAGCCCCCATAAGTTCCCACGCCTTTGCTAAAATGTTTTGCTGGTACAGTTCTTGTTGATAAAATGACGATTTAGATAACAAATAAGAATAAACTGCATAAGTAACAAACCTATGGATATGTGTAGATGATTTACATATTAATCAGGATGTAGATGCATAAGTCATATTAATTTGCGCACCTATGACAGGTGCGAATATGCACCTGTCAATATAAGAAAAATTTGCGCTAATTTTAATGTAATTGAATAGGGAAAATTGTCTTTCCCTGTTTGTGTTAATGGACAAAAATTCACCAGCGAATTTTGATTTTCTGTGTTTGTATTAAAAAAATTCACGCACAAATTTTGATTATTTGTGCATAAAAAAACGCTAAATTGAGTACAGCGTTAAAAATTTGCACTAATTTCCTTATGCAAATGAGCATAAAATGAGCATAAAATTCGCTACGCACCTAATTGAATCTAGCCCATAGACTCATCAGTGATTTGCTGAGCAGCAATGCTTACAGGTCATCCCCTGCTCCAGCACTGTCTCACAGACACAAACATTGCCTGGCCTTCTGCTGCCAGTAATAACACTTTGCAGTGACAGGACAGGCAGATTCTGTCTGTATGGACTCACTGGATGCTGCTTTGAGACAGGTGAGGGGAAAATGTAGAACACAATTATGAAAGGAGCAGCACGGTGGATCAGTGCGTAGCACTTGTATCTCACAGCACTGAGGTCTTGAGTTCGGTTCCTGGATTAGGCCTTATCTGTGTGGAGTTTGTATGTTGTGTATGCTAAGAACATACTGGTAGGTTAATTGGTTGCCGACTAAATTTACCCTAGTGTGTGTGGCTGTATGTATGTGTTAGGGACCTTAATATGTAGCTCCAATAGGGGTAGGGACTGATGTGAATTTGAAATATTATATTTAAAGCACTACATATATTTGATTGCAGTATATAAAAATCTGTAAAGAAATAAAGCATATATAGTATATACCCCACAATAAATGTCTTTATTCATCCTCAATATCTCCATAATAAAGCAGTTCCCTTTATGGAAGATAATGTGACTACAATTAAGGAGTAATAAAGAGCTTTATTTTGAAGCATATAGAGTATATATCAGCAGTTTTCAACCTTTTCTTGAGGAGTTGTTGTTATTTTCATAATTTTGTAGTGATTTTAAGGTGCATTTTCTATATGTCATTTAGCCCCTAAGATAATTTATAAAATACTACCTCTTTAAGCCTTGTCTTGTTGCTCCAACAAGTACCACGTGACACAGTGGTCCAAGTACCACCAGTGGTAATAGTACTAATATATTAAGGGGGTTTCCTCTGGGTTCTCCTTTTTCCTAGCATACTGCAAAACCACGCTAAAAGGTTAATTGACTGCTGCTTTCAAATTAAACCTAGTCTATCTCTGTCTGTCTGCCTGTCTGTATGTTATGGAATTTAAACTTACATTTGGCTTGAACTGATATGAATGTTTAAAATTGTATAAAAACCTGTTGAATATATAATTATATTATATATATATATATATATATAATTTGTGTTCAAACTATATTTCATAAGAAGTTTTTATATTCCCCCATAATATGGCACTGAGGACTGAATCCAGAGACTGAATATGACCGCATTTGGAAATTCGAAGGCAGCATGCAAGGACAGGGCCGCCATCAGGGGGGGACAGCTGGGACTATTGTCCCGGGCCCTGACCTGATGGGGGCCCGCCGATACTTACATAGCTCTGTAGCAGCAGGTATCGGCAGTATCCTACCATCGATACTTGCAGCTCACCGCTATTCAGTAGCCGGCCAATGTGCAGGGAAGTTCTTCCCTGCGCACTGGCCCACTGTTAAAGCGTGTCTGCCCGCCCCGTCCCAATGTGGCATCACCAATTATGTCACATATGGAACGGGGCCCGCGGCTGGGTACCCAGGCCCCGCATCTGATGATGGCAACCCTGTGCAAGGAATCGCAGATCCCTGCTGTACCCATATATGTAAACAAACCACTAACCACTCCCCTCGAAAGGACGGACTTATGACCCATGCCCTACCATGACATTTCTAACTTGTGGGACCAATAAACAGGAGTTGTCTGGATGGGTGAGCTGTCTTTTAGCATGCCTATGAAGAACATTGTAATACTAAGTCCGCCAACTTGCGAACGTTGTGACCCCCTATGTCGGTGTCATTTGTCATAATAAATCAAGTGGAAGGTGTTTGCAGATCGCACCATCCGCATGGAAATAAAGGGATTGTCAAGTCGGGATCCAGTCCTATATGATATAAATCCCTATTATGGGCCATATAATATGAGATAATTTGTGTACAAATAAGGAAGGATAAAGAGCTTTATTATTGAATATATAGTTTATATCAGGGCCGCCTTCAGAATTTGTGGGGCCAAGGACACACCAGTGGGGCTCCGCCCCCTATGCGACATCATCACTGCAGACCTGCGTTACCATCTGGCCAGTGCGCAGGGAAATTCTTCCCTGCACGTTGGCCCTTTAATGATGGCGGGCCCTCATCAGCTGTGGGCCTGGGACAATAGTGCCAGCTGTCCCCCCCTGATGGTGTCCCTGGTCTATATGCCCCATAATGAAACCTCCTTTATTTTTCTCAAATTATCCCCCATAAAGCTCTTAAAGCTCTATTATGGGGGTAAATTTAAGAAAAATAAAGGAGGCTTAATAATGGGGCATAATTCTAAATACATATGGAGTAGTATTTTATTAGAAATGTAAACCATATTCATATTCTATGAACTATAAATTACATTCACATTTGACAGCCTATATTTATATTAGTTGATTTTTTTTTTGTTAACAGGCTAATCCATGAGTATTGTCTTGTTAATAATGTGTTTTTAATGTTAATAGTTTACTAGTTTTCTATGACATTGCGAGGATCTCATAGCATATCCGTTAGCACAGTCATTTCATGTTTCATGTTTTTAGTTTTTATCTCCCTCCTTTCTGTAGCTCTGTTATTATTATTTTACTGTTGTTTTGAGTGAATCACTGTTCTTTTTGTTCTTTTCAACATGTCCGTTTTTGTGTCATTTGTAAATCATACCAGGAAGATTGATTAATATATTATTTAAAATAAAATAAAGAACCTACTTAAATACTTAATAAACAATAATACATGAATCAGGGTTTCAAGAAATGTGTGCACATAATTTAAAATCTTGTTCTGAAATTGATATAATGTATATATACCCAGTACTAGAATTAATCTTTGCTTCATAACTAAAGATATATGTGGTTCTCCTTACTATTTTATGAGGGGCATCAGAAAAACTCAACTTGTGAATGAGGCAGGAATTCTCAGAGAGATCAAAGGGGCAGGTTCCTGGCTATGTAATAAACTAAAATAACAAGTTGCACTACACCTATATAAGTTGTTGAATACTGCAGAAGATGGCCTTCAAATCAGATTGCTGGAGAAAATTGTTAGAGACCATAAATATTTGAATATAGCATTGTAAACCTGATAGATCTCAAAAACATTTTATGTACATAGATATCGGCCAGTGAGCCACTCTAGGTTTAAATAAATATTTTAAAATCTTATGCTTCTAGTGTTAATTATAAAGTTTAATAAAACATAGGGGTCATATTATTGCAGTATTTACAACCTTACTAAATCCTTATATCATACACTTAAATGATAAATGCAAATCCAGACTGCATTGTACAGTTTTATACTGCCTTCCTTTATTTTTCCAGTATTTCAAGATTTTAGGTTGTCTGTCCTATACTTGATTTAACATAAAAAGGGTGTTTTATTATGCAAACATAATACACAATGCATATAAAAAAATCTGACAAAGAATATTAGTCTATTATCAACTGACTCTGATTTTAAGAGTTCATGCGCTATCATTGGAATGTTAATGACATTTAACTAATGAACAAGTAGTCTCTAAAGCAGAAAACAGAAAGGGACATACCATTGTCATTTCTAGTTGTATACTGTCCACCCAGGTATTCAGTCTTTTGAGCAATGAATGTGTCATAGGACATACAGTGATTAAAACTATTTATTCCAGGATCTGAACAAGCAGTTTTCTAATGGGTTGAGTAACATCCACACTGAATGAACTTTTGAGTTTCCGTTTCCTTATCTTAAATTCAAAACAACTACTGAATATCTATAGTCAGCTACAGCCCATGCAATTATTGATAAATGTATAGTTCAGGGGTTCTCAAAGCAGTCCTCAGGGACCCCTACCCGTACATGTTTTCCAGGTCTCCTCATAAACATAAGTTATATAATGAGTACCATCTGTGGATCTTCTTACACATGCCAATCATCTATGAGCACACCTGTGCTCCAGCAAGGAGACCTGGAAAACATGCACTGTTAGGAGTCCCTGAGGAGTGGTTTGAGAACCAATGGTATAGTGTGTATGCTGAACTGATTTGTCGAAACACTGAAAAAACGGTCCCAATATGCTTCTGACCAATAATAGTATCAGTTGGATTGCAAAGGAGTATGACCAATGCTATGCTGATGCTATAAGGATAGCACAGGGCAGTCAGCAGATCAACCAGAAAAAGGAATTTTTGTATGCAATCTGATCCTTGTTTAATGTTCTTCACATGTTCTGTTGATGTTATTTAAGTACAAACAGAAAATGGAAGTTGCTCAATCAATTTATAGGTAAATGCAAACAGGTGTATGAAAGGCAGGTTTAATCTGCTAGCCACAGAAACAAAGGAATGAAAATGCCTCATCAACACTGCCATAAACCAGTAACAGACTATAACGTCTATCTGTAAAATAAAACGCAGAAATGTCCGTTACACATATTTGCGTAAATATATGATGAGCCACCAGCCACCGTCAAGGGCTTTCTGCATATGGTGGTCCTAACTCTAACAATGAGAGTCCCAATGTTGGGTCATATATACATGTTTTTAAATTGAGAGCCAAACTTACCTCAGGAGACACCCCTTAAAGCCTCCACAATGGCTGCTGTGGAACAAAACAGCTGCTGCTCCCAGACAAGCCCACAAACAGTACAAACAGAAAATGGAAGTTGCTCAATCAATTTATAGGTAAATGCAAACAGTCGGCAGATTAGCCCGAGGATCAAGCAGTGTGTACTTGCTATTTTCTCAGGAGCCAGGAAAATTGTGCTAGTATGGACCTAGCTTATTAGTAAGACTCAATGGTCCAGATTTACTAAGCTGTGGGTTTTGAAAGAGTGGAGAGTTTCCCCATAGCAACCAATCAGATTCTAGATCTTAATTAACTATTGCATCCTAGAGAATGTCAGCTAGAATCAGTGGCAAACGCAGGATTTTTAAATCCACTCAAAACCCACAGCTTAGTAACCTGGACCCATATGTGTGACTGGTACTTCAGTAATATCACTGATATTGGCCCGGATTCACAGAACCAGACGTATTACACATACATACACAATTTACCGATAATAGCTACTATGCATGCGTAGTAACTATTTTATGTAATCTACGTATTGTTTTGTTACGTAGATTGTTATGTAATCTACGTATTGTTTTGTTACGTAGATTGCATATATGTGATCGTAAAGACCGCAAATATACAATCTATATAACAAAACGATGCATAGATTACATAAAATAGTTACTACGCATGCTTAGTAGCTATTATTGGTAAATTGCAGACGTATGTGTAATACGTCCGCGGTTGTGAATCCGGGCCACTATGTGCAAACTCCAATGCATCGCTGCAAATTATATAAGTGTAGAGCCAAGCACACCATGCAGCTGTATTTAGTTAAAGAATGTGGACAGGATACAGATTTAAGAAATGTAGGCGTTTTCAGCACTGGGAAAAACATATTAATTTTAATATAGCACATTCCAACACATAGGAGACCTGATTCAGAGATTGAAAAGGAAAAAAAGAGGAATGTTACTCCTGGGCAAAGCCATGGTGATTGCAGGGAAGTCATATATCATCTTTTGCAAACAGTACTAGAGTTGAGAGGTGACGTTTACTATCCCAAGTCTAAATAACAGTGTGATAGTAAAGTTGGTCAGTATCTGTGTGCAGTAAGCAATTCAAAGATATATCCCTGCATGCAAAGAATACAAATAATTTGACTCCCCCTGCAATCAACATGGTTTTGTCCAGGAGTAAATTTCCTCTCTTATTTTCAAGCTCTGAATTAGGTCCAAGGCCTCTACAACAGTGGGGCAGGATGAGCTACCATGTGTACAGGGGATGGTTAAGCCCTCACTTATTATTCTGATTTATGCACTGGCCCCATTAAACAGGAAACGGCATAGTGCCCAAACAAACATCCAGCAATCAAGCCAACTTAACTAAAATAACGAGACAGACACCGATATCTGGGTGTAAACCAGGGAACATTGTAACCAAGTGATTAACCTAACTGAATTAACTCTAAGCGAGACACTTTTAAGGCAGTTAGGTGGCCCAGAAGCGGTGGGGGTCCAGCAAAATTCCAAATTCTGCAGAGGCCATCCATCTCGACCTCGGCGCCTCTTCCTCCCTGTCTGATCCTCCAGCAAGACACTCGACCCGTTCCCACAGGGGCCCGACCGCTTGGGTCTGATGCCCCCATCCAATGGTTGTGTTGCTACTGGATCAGAGCTAGCCCCGCTCCCAACTTAAGCAAAAATTACCCCGAGTGCCAAACCTTATTTGCGGCACAACTATGGTACCCTTAAGTACCGAAGCCCCCTGCCCACCTAAAAGCCTTGCAGTTCCCCACATAAATCGTTAATAAAAATTCTGTTCCCTTTATTGGTGAAGTATACTCCGTCACACCTACATGGGCCGGGAGAATCATGCCGAAGCCGAGGATGTGAAATAACAAGCCCCCTTTTTTTATAATAAATTTGGTCACAGCATTATTCAACTTCTTCCTTTTTTTATTTTTTTTATTTTTTTTTAACTAC
>WWET01000624.1:590333-608193 GCA_011038615.1 Limnodynastes dumerilii
CGCTCCTGTGCGAGCGTATGGTCCCTTCCTTACGCCGGCTGAAGTTAGGGTAGCCTTCAGCCGGCGTAAGGAAGGGGCCATATGCCCGCACAGGGGGAGTGTCAAGGTAAGTGAACGCCGATACGCTGTGCTTTAGTAAGCACAGCGCATCGGCGTACCTCTGGATCAGGCCCTTTGACTCTTTAGAGGCTCCACTTAGATCCCTGGCACCATACACTAGTATATGCAAGGTTCTGGGGATCTTGTTGAGGCTCCAACACTTGCAAAATCAGTGCAACCGTTCAATATGCCAGGACTGTGCGGCTGCACTGCTTTAGAAAAAAGTCGGCGGGCAGCCTGGTTCGCTTCTCCTCACAGCAAGTCTGACAATACTCACATTTACTAATACTCAGCTCCCAGACGAGATCCTGCGATGATCTGCAAGATTACTACCGACATTGCAGGATCTTTTGACTGGTGTATCCTGTTTTGCCTCTAGGGCCAGACCTGGACTAGTTATTTGTGGAAATTACCATGACCTGCCTCTTGGGGCTGTTGTTGGACTAATTCCAGGCTCATTTGACATGATAACCTACAAATGTCCTTTAGCATTATATATCTCTTCCCCCAGAGAAAGTGTGGGTCATTATTTCCTGCTCCCTGCTCATCTGTTTTTTGTATTACCTTGTGTGCACTAATAAACACTGTTGATCTCTTCACTCTTGTCTGATTATTAGTGATTAGCTACACCTGAGAGTGCCTTCTAGGGATCGTGACCTGCTGGGGTACTGCATCATAAGCCTATCCCCACAATCAGGGTCTCTAGTGAAGACCAGGCCCCAGTTATATTCCACACCATGGGAGCGGCCTGATAACATATGAACAAGGAACACCATTGGTGGTTCCAGTGGGCAAAATGTATATTTAAGTTTGTGTGATTATTATTGATTTATTTATTTATTTTTACTTATAAAAAAAAATATATAATAGTATATTAGTTTTTTTTTCCCTTCATATACTGCATATTCTAGTGTTCTCCCCATATATAGCTATATCTATATAAATAGATATAGGTATCTATTGGCGTTATTTCTACAATGAGAGCAGAGTGAGAAGAATGGTTGGCAAAAACTTATAAAGTGTACATGATTTGTAAGAATCTGTAATGTAATTTTTCAAGTGAAAATGTCCATTATCGCTTCAAGATGAAGAGAGCATGAAGTGGGCTTTGTAAATAGAGCCTATTGTGCCTGCAGGCTTTGTGTCTGTGTCGCTGTGTGCATTCCATTATGATGGAATTACTGCAGAGAGAGTGCCGAGGAGGATAGAAGAGACAGAGAGAAGACTTCAAATCAGGTGAGTCAATTCAATGAGTAAGTTGATATGATGCTGTATAGAAGGGGGCTGAAAAGATATCAAGGGGACAGAAGGCTGGACACATATGGAGGGGGAAGAAAACTGGACACATATATGGAAGGGGTAGAAAGCTGGACACACATATAGAGGTGACAGAAAACTGGACACACTTATGAAGGGGGCTGTGTCATTGTCAAAATAGGGGCGGTCGAACTGGCAAGAGCATCCCAATTTAACCCCTCCAAAAGAAAAATATTCTCATCTCTGTTGATTAGTGAGGTTTTCACAGGTGAGCTTAACTTCTATATAATTACTAACTCTATATATGAAGCATTTAAATATAAAGGTAATTCAATTACTCCTTTAAATCAAGGGTGGTAACTGAAGTATTTGCTTAGTGTTTGTCCTAAAGAAGATATATTTTTCAAAATATAGAATAATTGTAGAACTTGAAAGAAGAAAACAGAAATTTACTGTATGCTCTCGTTATTGCCTATAAATACCACTTAGCAGAAATAAGGAAGCTGTGGTCACATTTTCTGAACTTTGAGGAACTGATTCAGATGAGGAACGCTGTTGAAATAGAGGGTGACGCAAATTTAAATTGTGCAGACTCATTCAGAGTGAAGAGGTGACATTTCCTTTCTCAAGTTCAATCACAGTGTAATATCAGTAATTGGGTGCAAAAATGCTAATTATTTTCCCTGCGTGCAAAAATAATATTTTTGCCCCAATTGCCTTAGAATATTTTTTCCAGCTGCAGATTTACCTATTGACATCTTATTGGACTGGATCCAGATAGGGTGTTGGTTGATGGTCAGAATGGCCCATTTCCAAAAGTGCCATTTTCTACCAGCCAATTTCGAATTAGTTCTGTAATCGATTGCTCCTACCCCACCGAGGACAAGCAATCGAAGATCCCAAGAATGAATCCACAGTGGCGAGTGGTAATTATTTATCTAACCCCAACCCTTATCCTAATCCTCACCCTGACTCTCCCTTCCCCCGCAGCTTGAACCCTAAGACTTCCTTCCCTGCAGCCTAACCCTAGGAGTCTCCACTAACCTGTCTGGTGTGGCAGTGGGTCTGCGGTGGGTGACAGGTTTCGGAAATAATAAGTTTTGCTAAAAAATAATTTTGGCATACTTACTCATTCATTAGTAAAACTTCTATTAGCAAGGGTGCCCTCTATTATGCATCCTTTGCCAGGACTTGTTATGGCCACAAGGAGAGACACAGAACTCCACTCTCATAGTGCTCTGGGGCTAGGAGGAGTTCCAAAGAGGAAGTGAGAGCTGCAGTGTCTGAGTAAGAGGCAGATAGGAGAGCATGTTAGCAGAGGAGTTACAGAGGATCTGCACAGGAACTACTGAGGAGAAATCTGAGAGACACTTACCCAAGCAGCACAGCATCTACTGCTGGGTTTAGCCTGAGTGTGGCAAAACCTTGAAGAGACTTGACCATGAGCCCACCCATCTAAGGGAGATTCCAACTGGGGGAGAGCTGCATGTGAGAAGAGAGAACTACAAGCAAGATCAGGCTAGTGGGGTGCCTTGAGCTGATGCGCTGTGGAGCTGCAGATAGAGACTGTCATCAATCCAGAGCTAAGTAATTGCATTCAATCACACTGATACACTGGTGCTGCACACTACATCTACAGTTCTGCATCACCATTACACTGCAGACGGAGTCAAGTAAAGTGGACTTTGGGACTTTGTTGTACACAGCCTACACAGGACTTTAATACTTCCTAACACATGTAACCCAGGTTACCACCATTCTACAAGTGCACCAACGTTGTTAGTCTAGTCAGTCTGATTAATTTAGTTAGACAGGAAAACTATAGAACTGTTTAGAGATTTATTGTTACAGTGTGAGTGTGGCTGCAGCTGGCCAGAGTGTGTGTATTGGTCGCCATCTTGTAGAGACTGTTTTCACATGTAGCCACCATTTTGAGAGGTTAACCTATTGTATTGTATATAAAACAGCCCTTTAACCCTTTCCATTCCCTGTCCCAAGCTGTCCTTAATAAATACAATTTCCATTCCCCCTACTTGAGGTATGGTCCCAGTTATTCACTATTAGTGTGGTGGGGTACAAGGAGTTTCACGAGTCATCCCTGGTGGAAACAGCAAGTGTCTGTGTCCCATATACATTTTCCAGAAGACTCGGATGGAGGCACTGAAGCTACCAACTCACATATTACACCACCCCTTATACTACGCAGGGGAAAGGGGTGCGAGGCCCGAGAGATAGCTCCAGAACATAGTCTATGCCTGCAAGGAGATTTTACCGATGTTCCAGATGATCACATTCTCCATGCACTGCAGCAGGTGGCTGAAGTACTGGGGCCGAAGTTAGTCCATCGTCGGGAAGCTATGGGAGATAGCTAAGCTTGCGTTCTCATAGAAACGATTAACAAAGTTGACAAAGAGTTAATCCCAGGGGTGATCAGAGCAGGTGAGGGTAGTGCAGCTAGATGGATCATCATTTGGCCATAGATACTGCCATCCCCCCAAGAACATGAACAGGGGAACAGCCAGCATGCCATCAGTCCAGACAGCTGCTTGCCCCCCTCCCCACAGCTAGGGGAGAGTGATGATGCAGTGTCAGTGGCGCATGCACCATGATGGGGGGTATCGGAGGTTACAGCCTTGCTCTGAGGTCAAATCTGTCACGTTTAGCATCAAACGCCGCTGTACTTACCCCGTCAGAGGTCATCTGGCGGCTGCTCCGATCCGTCCTGGCTTGCGGCGGGCGGATCCGGCGGTCCACGGCATCCTCGTGACTGCTGGGTGCCGCCATCTTCCAACTCTGCACACGACTCCCCTCTGCCAATCCAGAAGCAAGCCAGGGGAGCACGTGACGTGATGGGCCAATCAGATTGAAGGGCGGGGTATTTAAACCCCAGGCACTGATCCTTCAGTGCCAGAACTTCGTATTCACATTAGGAGCCTGGTTCCTTGCTGGATGATTCAGTCTGCTGACTTTCCTTCCTATCCAACCTGAGTCTCATTACCTACCTGCCTGAGTCTCATTACCAACCTGCCTGAGTCTCACTACCTACCTGCCTGAGTCTCACTGCTAATCTGCCTGAGCCCGAGTCTCACTACCAACCTGCCTGAGTCTCACTACCTACCTGCCTGAGTCTCATTACCAACCTGCCTGAGTCTCACTACCTACCTGTCTGAGTCTGAGTCCCTACTCACATCCTCAGTCAAGTCAAGTCCACATGAGGCCTCAGTCTGAACCCACAGTCTATGCCTACGCCAGTTTGGGCTACATCTCTCTCTCCAGTCCGGCCTGAAATGTCCTACCCCCTGCTCCAGGGACCACCTGTCCTGAACAGGTACATATGCACCCTCGCTACCTAAAACCACCCAGCTTCATCTTTGCTACATCCTCTCACCGTCCCGCACCTAACACTGACCTGCCCAAGAACATGATAGTAAGTTCTGGCCAAATGGATTGGGACGGGCAGAATCCTCAGAAGGGTCCTTCTGGATTCACTCTTCAAGAACGTATTCAGATGCAAGAAGCTGCAATGTCTCAAGTCGTATCCTGCCTCCAACAAATGACCAACCAGATGGGAGCATTTCAACAAGTAGTGTTGGCTCAAAGTCAAGCATCGGCTCCAGCTCCTGCTCCAGCATCTGGCGGATCCAGGATACCATTGTCAACCCCGGCTAAATTCACTGGGGATCCTGCTCTGTGTCTCAGGTTTTTGAATCAATGTTGTGCCGCGGGTTCCTGAATCAATGTAAATTGCTTTTTGGATCACAACCAGACGGTTTTCTGACAGAGCGGGCGAAGATTGCCTACATTATCTCCCTTCTATCCGGGAGAGCTCTGGCTTGGGTTTCACTGTTATTGGAAAAATTTAGTCCAATCCTGTCTTCACTAGAAGATTTCCTAAGAACCTTCCAGACCATCTTTGATGAACCTCAGCTGCTTCAGACCTTCTCCGTCTCCGTCAGAGGGATCAGTCTGTTGGGGACTATTCTATTTAATTCCATACCTTGTCTTCCGAGCTCGCCTGGAATGAGGAGGCTCTAATGTCCATATATCAAGAGGGCTTTTCGGATCAGATTCAGGATGGGTTATTGTCCTGTGTCACACCCACCACTTTGGACTCTCTGATTTCCACCTGTGTCCGAATAGACATTCGACAACAAGAGCGTCATTCCGAGCGAAGAAGAGCAACATGTCCTAAAGCTACAGCTTCACACCATCCAAGATCTCCGGTGCTTCCCTCTGAAGAACCCATGCAGCTCAGTAGATCCCGTATTACTCCCCAAGAGAGACAGTGCAGTGTGCCAAACGTCTGGGAAACTCCCACTCTTGATTGATTCCGAGGAGGTCAACCCAGGAGTTCCTGTACGCTCCTCAAACCATCGGGACTGCCTCATACCTTTAACTCTGGAAAACCAACAGATTGAATTCCATGCGCTGTTAGACTCTGGGGCTGCCGGGAACTTCATCACTGCTCACATAGTGAAGAAATTTAAAATTCCCACCGAATCTCTTACAGCTCTCACGCACCTCACTGCAGTGGACGGCAGTCGTATACCCGGAAGATCCATATCACATAGGACCTTGCCGCTCTCTATCCACATCGGAGTTCTCCATTCTGAGTCCATCTAATATCTGGTACTTTCCGAGGCAACTTCTCCCCTTATCCTAGGACTACCGTGGCTCCAAATCCACAATCCACATGTGGATTGGGTCATGTCCAAAATCATCAGCTGGGGTTCTGCTTGTTTCAAGAACTGTCTCTCCAGAGTAGTTCCTCAGAGATTGACCAAAACATCAGAGGACATCCAAATTCATACTCCATACCAGGATTTTGCTGATGTGTTTTCTCCCAGGGCTGCTGAAAAATTGCCCCCCCCCCACCGACCGTGGGATTGCCCTATTGACTTGATTCCTGGTTCCACTCCTCCACGAGGGCGAATTTATCCTCTCTTAGTTCCCGAGACTAGAGCCATGTCTGAGTATATCTCTGAAAATCTCAAACGAGGGTTCATTCCTCCTTCCACTTCCCTTGCTGGCGCCGGGTTCTTCTTCGTCAAAAAAAGGATGGGGGTCTTCGCCCCTGTATAGATTACCGGGGACTCAATATCGCTGTCAAAAAACGGTACCCTCTACCTCTTGTACCTGAGATGTTTGATAGGATTTGAGGCGCCCGCATATTTACCAAGTTGGATCTCCGAGGGGCTTACAATCTTATTAGAATTCACTCAGGGGACGAGTGGAAGACAGTGTTTAACACCAGGGATGGACACTATGAGTATCTTGTAATGCCCTTTGGACTCAGTAATGCTCCATCCAGCTTCCAAAGTTTTGTCAACAAGATTTTCAGAGATCTTCTAAACCAGTCTGTCGTTGTATACTTGGATGACATACTCATTTTCTCTCGGACCCTGGAGGAACATCGTGCCCATGTTAAAGAGGTCCTGTCCCACCTCCGCCATCATCATCTGTATGGCAAGTTAGAGAAATGTGTATTCGAAGCAAGTGAAGTGGCATTCTTAGGTTTCATCCTCTCTGGAACCGAAATCCGTATGGATCCTGCCAAAGTCGAAGCAGTCTTAGACTGGCCACAGCCCACTACCACCAGAGGTGTCCAACGATTCATCGGATTTGCCAACTTCTATCGAAGATTCATCCAAAACTATTCTACCATTATGGCACCTATCACATCTTTAACTAAAAATGGAGCCAATCCTTTCAAATGGCCTCCTGAGAGTTCTACAGCTTTCCTCCAGATCAAAGAGGCCTTCTCCAAGGCTCCTGTTCTCCGTCAACCGGACCTCTCATTACCATTCATAGTGGAGGTTGACGCTTCCTCTGAGGGAGTAGGGGCCATATTGTCTCAACGCTTCTCTGACAGACAGACTCATCTGTGCACCTACTTCTCTCGCAAATTCCAGCCAAGAAGAACTATGCGATCGGAGAACAATAACTTCTAGCTATGAAGCTAGCACTAGCAGAGTGGCGATTCTTGTTGGAAGGAGCGGTCCATCCCTTTACCATTCTGACCGACCACAACAATTTACTATATTTACAGACAGCCCATTGCTTGAACTCTCGCCAAGCCAGATGGGCTTTATTCTTCTCGCGGTTCAACTTCTCTCTAGAGTTCAGACCTGGAACAAAAAACCGCAAAGCAGACGCCCTGTCTCGTTCGTTTCCTGCCGAAGGGTCCGACTCTGAGAAAGTTCAGCTTATCTTGGACCCCATCCCAGTGGCTGTGTCTCAACTTACCAAGCCTCCACCATCTGGTAAAACATTTGTTTCTAAGCCCCTTCAGAGGAAGATATTGTACTGGGCACATGCTTCGAAGTTTTCAGGACACGCAGGAATTAAGAAAACTGTGGCTCTTCTCAGTCATTCATATTGGTGGCCAACTCTCCATCAAGACGTCACTGAATTCATTGCTGCCTGTCCTCTTTGTGCTCAGCATAAAGTTTCTCGGAGGTTACCCCTTGGTCCTCTCCAACCTCTCTCCGTTCCAAAGATCTCATGGTCCCATCTGTCCATGGACTTCATGACTGACCTTCCACTTTGTGACAAATTCAACAACATCTGGGTAATAGTGGATAAGTTCTCCAAGATGGCACACTTCGTTCCTCTCCGTGGCCTTCCATCTGCTCCGGTTTTGGCTAGACTTTTCATGCAACACATCTTTGGGCTACATGGCTGCGCTGAAGAAATAATATCTGATCAGGGAGTCCAGTTCACAGCCAGATTCTGGAGAGCCTTGTGTACCAGCCTCGGAGTTAATCTAACATTTTCTTCTGCCTACCATCCTCAGACCAATGGGCAAACAGAGAGAGTAAACCAAGACCTTGAAACTTTCATTTGTCTCTATGTTTCATCCTCTCAAGATAACTGGGTCGAGTTATTACCATGGGTGGAATTTGCACATAATTTCCATTACCACAAATCTTTGGATACCACTCCTTTCAAAGTCGTGTATAGTCAGCACCCCAAAGTACCACCATTCTCAGCCCTTCCTGCCTCCCAGGTTCCTGCTTCCGAGATCCTTCTCAGGGATTTCTCTAAATCATGGAAGAGGATGAGAACATAACTATTAAAAGCTTCTCAGCGGTACAAGATTCAAGCCGACCGAAAGAGGCGAGCGGTTCCTCTGTTATGCCCTGGAGTCTGGTTATCGTCCAGGAATCTTCACCTCAGAGTTCCATCTATGAAATTTGTGCCCAGATACATTGGCCCTTTCAGGATCTCGAAAGTCATCAATCCTGTGGCATACCAGCTCGATCTACCACCTTACCTCCGAGTACCCAGACTGTTCCATATCTCTCTCCTTAAACCCTTGATCATCAATAAATTCTATTCTCCCATCAAGAAGCCTTCTAAAGTTGTCGGTGCTGTGGAAGGTGAATTTGAGATCAAGGAAATTGTGGATGCTCGGATTCGTTATGGTCCCCTCCAGTACCTTGTGGATTGGAGGGGCTTTAGTCCAGAGAAGTGTACCTGGATTCGAGCACCTGATGTCAAAGCGCCCAGACTTATTCAGAGATTCTTCGCTAAATTTCCTTCCAAGGCTCAGCTAAGGTGTCCAGTGGCCACCCCTGTGGGAGGAGGTAATGTCACGTTTAGCGGAAAACGCTGCTGTACTTACCCCATCAGAGGTCATCTGGCGGCTGCTCCAGTCCATCCTGGCTTGCAGCGGGCAGCTCTCGCGACTGCTGGGCGCCGCCATCTTCCAACTCTGCACGTGACTCCCCTCAGCCAATCCGGAAGCAGGCCAGGGGAGCATGTGACGCGATGTGCCAATCAGATTGAAGAGCGGGGTATTTAAACCCCAGGCACTGATCCTTCAGTGCCAGAACTTCGTATTCACATTAGGAGCCTGGGTCCTGGCTGGATGGTTCAGTCTACTGACTCTCCTTCCTATCTCAGTCTCATTACCTACCTGCCTGAGTCTCACTGCTAACCTGTCTGAGCCTGAGTCTCATTACCTACCTGCCTGAGTCTCACTGCTAACCTGCCTGAGTCTCACTACCTACCTGCCTGAGTCTCACTGATAATCTGCCTGAGCCTGAGTCTCACTACCAACCTGCCTGAGTCTCACTACCTACCTGTCTGATTCTGAGTCCCTACTCAAGTCCTCAGTCAAGTCGAGTCCACAGTCTGAGTCTGAATCCCAACTCAAGTTCTCAGTCAAGTCAAGTCCACAGTCTGAGTCTAAGTCCCTACTCACGTCCTCAGTCAAGTCAAGTCAAGTCCACAGACTGAGTCCTCAGTCTGAACCCACAGTCTATGCCTATGCCAGTTCGGGCTACATCTCTCTCTCCAGTCCGGCCTGAAGTGTCCTACCCCCTGCTCCAGTACTGAACTGAACAGGTACATATGCACCCTCGCTACCTAAAACCACCTAACTTCATCTTTTGCTACATCCTCTCACCGTCCCACACCTAACCCTGACCTGCCCAAGACCGTGATAAAACCAGTCCCAGCTGAGAAGAGAGTTATGAGTTCTGGCAATAAGCCTCCCTCCAATCTTTAGAGAACTGGGAATGTGCTGAATCTGTAAAGCGCAAGAGGCTAATAGAGACCCTGCAGGGACCTGCTGTCGAGGTGGTAAAATCTGTGAGGAAACGTAATCCCTGTGCATCTGTAAGGCAATGCATAGATGTGCTAGATGACGTGTATGGAGAAACAGCTGATGCAGATGATCTCAAATTTAAATTAATGCACACTAACCATAAGCCTGGAGAAAAGCTGTCAGACTATATTCTGTGAATAGACCAGCTGATTCACAAAACTGTGGAGAAAGGAGAAATAGCCTTAGAAGATGTGAATTCCTATAGAATGCAGTACATGCTTAAAGGGGCCACTACACAGGACCCTGTGGCTCAGAAGTTTAAATACACTGATTTAGAGAAGAGCCTCCTTTCATTTGGTGAGCTGTTGAAAGAGATCAGGAAAGAAGAGATCCAGGTAACTAGCAGGGAGCAACCTACAAAGAAGGCTGCAGTACTCTTGACCGAAGCTAAGGCTGAATTTTCCCAAAGTGAGTTAATGCAAATGGTACAGACACAGGGTAAACAGATTTCCAAAGCCTAGCCAGTCAGACATCCCCACCCAAAAACTACTATTCAGAAGTACCGGTTTCCCCTGAAGGATGCTATGTCTGTGAAGAAATGGGCCACATTGCCCGAAATTGTGCTGCCAGGTGGACAGGAGGAGATCCCCTGCCCCACCTTGGCAAAGTGATCAACCATCGGGAAACGGCAAGGGAGGACCAGCAAGCCCCCAGCTGGCCCTCTAAGGAAACCACTACTGAACCGAGAGGGGGAACAAAAACTGAAAAGCAGGAAGACTATTCCTGAAGGCTTAATAGGACCTGCTCTAACCGTGCCAGCGTCTATAAATGGTCAGTCCTGTGCAGCCTATCTGGATAATGGGTCTCAGGTGTACATTATTTTTGAGGGGTGGTACCGGCGACACCTCTCAAAGGTTCCGTTGAAGCCGCTGTCAGGATTAACCCTTTGGGGTTTCAGTGACCAGAATTACCCATACCTCGGCTATGTCACCGTGACACTGAAGCTTCCTCGCCAAGTTGCAGGAGTAGATTGCAAGATACAAGTCTTAGCTCTGGTATGCCATGATGTGGAAGGAGAAGTCATAGAGGTGCCCATCATAATCGGCACCAATGCTAATATCTTTCGCAGTCTGGCCCAGTGGCGTTGAGAAGCTGGGGGAGAGGACTACATAAGAGTGCTTACAATACAACCCCTTTGCTTGGCAGCATACCAGAGGATGGAGAAAGAGGCAAGTGAAGTCAAGAGAGAATTGAAGCCTGACAGCTTCGAGCCTTACTTTGTGGGAAGTGATTTTTTCGCGAGGATATAGGGACCCGCAGTCGCCTCAAAGCAGGAATCCAAGATGCGGCGGCCGCAAGCACAAGCGGCTCTGGAGGCAATCCGGCAAATCAAACAAGGAAACAGTAATTTACAACTTATCAAGTCACGTTGTTACTGACCCTGAGATGTCTATTCTGACCAAGGGTTTGACTTTTGTAGATAAAAAAGAAAGAAATAAGGCAGCGCAGAGGCTCTATCAATAGCTAATAATAATGATATTAATAACAATGAATTTCATATTTCAATAGCTGTGATGGCTGAAAGGAACAACGCTGATGAAGTAACAAAACACCCTTTAATAAACCATAGACAATACACATACATAGAACATACACATAAATAATAAATACTAAAATCAATTATGAATGAACGACCCTTGTAGTAGGCAACAAATAAATAAAATAAAATAGATTGATACTTAGCAAACTCTGTAGAGGGTATAGACACACGGGAAGGAGAGAGTCCTCGAGGTATTTGTACTCCCTTATGAATTCCCGATCTAGTCTTGAGTAGTAGCCCTCAAATAAAATCCATATGCTGGTGGCCAACCTAGCAGTAGAGAGTTGCTAGTAGAATACACTGATAATAGATGATACAATGTTTCCTATGGAGATGAGGAGCTGGCAGGAGTCCAACAATTAGTAAAGTGTACACTCCAGGATAAACGTGGATAGAAGCTTCGGTGATGTTTAGAAAGTAAGCAGATTTTAAGATGTCAAGGCTTCCTGGGATTCAAGCATAGGCTGCATTAGGATAAAACAGCCCCCGCTGGCCAGGAGGCAGTGCGATATCAAGCACCGGAGCAAGGATAAAGACAATAGCCCAGGTTTCACCAAGTGAGCTCTATACTGTAGCCACGCTAGGAGTAGTACGTCGCCACGCTAGGAGTAGTACGTCCTGCTTCCATATATAAAAGTCCGTATGAGTATTGGACAAGACGTAAGGCTCCAAGGAAAAATTAGATATACAAAGGGTCGCTCCAATAGTAATAGCTGCGACGCGTTTCGTGCCGTCAAGGCACTTTTTCAAGCAGATTTAGAGTCATCTGTCTGCTCCACCTATTTAAGAGGCTGATCCAATTAGTTAGGCAACAGCTGAGGTTGCCAATTAACGTCAGCATAGGAGCATAACGGGATGTTACATACAACAATACATTAAAATGATTCTTATAATAGGTAAAAATTCCCTCACTTCATCAGCGTTGAGATATATAAACACATAACACAGTAATTAAATAAATAATCTGGCACTCAGTGTCAGATTATTTATTTAATTACTGTGTTATGTGTTTATATATCTCAACGCTGATGAAGTGAGGGAATTTTTACCTATTATAAGAATCATTTTAATGTATTGTTGTATGTAACATCCCGTTATGCTCCTATGCTGACGTTAATTGGCAACCTCAGCTGTTGCCTAACTAATTGGATCAGCCTCTTAAATAGGTGGAGCAGACAGATGACTCTAAATCTGCTTGAAAAAGTGCCTTGACGGCACGAAACGCGTCGCAGCTATTACTATTGGAGCGACCCTTTGTATATCTGATTTTTCCTTGGAGCCTTACATCTTGTCCAATACTCATACGGACTTTTATATATGGAAGCAGGACGTACTACTCCTAGCGTGGCTACAGTATAGAGCTCACTTGGTGAAACCTGGGCTATTGTCTTCATCCTTGCTCCGGTGCTTGATATCGCACTGCCTCCTGGCCAGCGGGGGCTGTTTTATTCTAATGCAGCCTATGCTTGAATCCCAGGAAGCCTTGACATCCTAAAATCTGCTTACTTTCTAAACATCACGGAAGCTTTTATCCACGTTTATCCTGGAGTGTACACTTTACCAATTGTTGGACTCCTGCCAGCTCCTCATCTCCATAGGAAACATTGTATCGTCCAATATCAGTGTATTCTACTAGCAACTCTCTACTGCTAGGTTGGCCACCAGCATATGGATTTTATTTGAGGGCTACTACTCAAGACTAGATCGGGAATTCATAAGGGAGTACAAATACCTCGAGGACTCTCTCCTTCCCGTGTGTCTATACCCTCTACAGAGTTTGCTAAGTATCAATCTATTTTATTTTATTTATTTGTTGCCTACTACAAGGGTCGTTCATTCATAATTGATTTTAGTATTTATTATTTATGTGTATGTTCTATGTTTTATTAAAGGGTGTTTTGTTACTTCATCAGCGTTGTTCCTTTCAGCCATCACAGCTATTGAAATATGAAATTCATTGTTATTAATATCATTATTATTATCTATTGATAGAGCCTCTGCGCTGCCTTATTTCTTTCTTTTTTATGTAGCATCTGTAGGTGGGTTCCTACAAAAGGTGAGCTGCGTTGTCTCTATATAGTGAGAGCGCCGTTATCTTTCTATTTGACTTTTGTAGAGACACATAAACCATCGCGGTTTGACATTGAGGTAGAGCTCTTTAAATTTAAGCGTCTGCTCAAGTTAAAACATTTTTTTGGTCCGGGGCAAAGTGAAGGACAGAAACAAAATCCCTTGAAAGCTAAATCAAGGTTTGAAGCACCATATTCTAGCGCATCAATTGAGACCTTTATTCGGCTTGTTCGACAGGATATCTTACAACAGTGGCATAAAACATGTATCCATTATTCCAATTTGAGTTTGGAGGAAAAGAAAGCACTGAAGGATTTGAAAGTAAATGAAAATATATCTATCTTTCCGGCGGATAAAGGCGGATCAATTGTGATCTTAGACAAAGAGCAATACATCAATGAAGCAATGAGACAACTTGGAGATGAAAATTGTTACCGTAAATTGACATATGATCCCACGGACAAATTTAAATTGGAAATTGATGGTTTACTGGGTGAGGCAGTGGTTAATAGTGTCATCAGTGAAGAGACCTCTAGGTTTCTACGACAAGATTGTCCAAAGATCCCTGTGTTGTACCTATTGCCCAAGGTGCACAAGACATTGGTGAACCCCCCTGGGGAGACCTATTGTCTCCTCGAGGGGTTCACTATGTCAACCAGTGTCACAGTTTATTGATTTTTATTTGCAGCCTTTAGTGCAGGGAACATTGAGTTATTTGAAGGACACCACTCACTTTTTGAATTTACTTCAGGGAATTGAGCACTTGGCAGGACGGACCATTATGGTCACAATGGATGTTTCTAGTTTATATACCTGTATACCACATGCAGAGGGTATTAGTGCTATTAAAACAGCCATTGAAAATGAGGGATATCAGGGACCATGTGGAGAATTCTTTTTGAAGTTGGTCAATTTTGTATTGAACAGAAATTATTTTCTATTTCAAAATGCCTTCTTCATTCAGGAGCGGGGGACTGCGATGGGGTCCAATATGGCCCCATCGTATGCGAATCTGTTCATGAATGAATATGAACAGAAACACATTTTACATCATCCAGAATTTTCAAGGCAGGTTCTGTTTTATGTCCGGTTCATTGATGATGTGTTCATGTTGTGGGGTGGGTCTAATGATGAACTGGAGACTTTTGTACAATATTTGAACCACTTGGACACCCCCATAAGGTTCACAGTTGAATCTGACAGGACGAGAATTCATTTCCTTGATGTGTCTGTCACTCAGTGTACTGACCATTTTATGATGTCACTGTATAGGAAAGACACGGACCACAACACTCTATTGGAGGCAGGTAGTTTTCACCCTAGACCCCTTAAATCAGGGTTACCTTATTCCCAAATGATTAGATTGGTTAGAATCATTTCAGACCATGATTGTTTGGTCACCGCGTTAAGGGAGATGGGTGACCGCTTCCTAGCACGTAATTATAGACGAGCTGATGTGACAACAGCAATTAATAGATGTTTGGCCCTGGACAGAAGGGCACTATTAAAGGGGGCTGGGGATAGGAAGGATCAGGATAGATTGATCTTTAGTTCCACCTTTTCTACTGCATCCTCCATTACGCGAGTGGCCTTACAAAAACATTGGCACATCCTAGCCACTGATAGTAGGCTAGGTCAAGTAGCTTCAAAACCACCGTTGCTATGTTTTAAAAGGAGCAATAATCTGAGGGATATGTTGGTACCCACAGACATGAAACCGGGGGCCAAGAGGCACTGGTTGAGTAAAAAGATAGGTGTACAGAGGTGTAACAGGTGTATTAATTGTCAATTTTTGATTGTAGGAGACAAGTTCACCAACCCAGCCACAGGGAGGGATTTTTCCATCAAGCACGCTTTGAGCTGTGATTCAAGGTACGTGGTATATGCGATCGTTTGCCCCTGTGCCAAGGTGTACATTGGCAAGACTACACGTATGTTGAAGGAACGTATTGCGATGCATCGTTCATCTATTAAAAAAGCCTATGTGATGACTGATGGTAAAACCCCGCCTGTTGCTAAGCACTTTGTTGCAAATAAACACACTATTAAGGACTTTAAATGTATCCCACTATTACATGTTCCCCCATTGAGACGCAGAGGAGACAGGGACACCTTGCTATTACAGCATGAAGCCAAAATAATCTATGAGTTCAAGACGTTAACTCCATCTGGTCTTAATGAGGACTGGAATTTATCTTGTTTTTTTATAAGAGATGTGCCCTTTTTTAACCTAAGTTATGTATATATTTAATGTATTTGAGTCTACATTGCTTCTGCTTTACTCTGGGCTCCCTACTGCAGTGTGTCTGGTTGCCATGGTAGCGGCAACGCCAGTTGCGGTGGGACAGAGAGAACCTGCTGCCGGCGCACAGAGACTTACGTCACTGTGACCGGGTCATGTGGGGTTGATCTGGATGTACTGCAAGTTTGGGGTTGGCGTTCCCAGGGAAATGCAGACAGCGGGTGGTGTTCGGTTGGCGGATGTGGATTGAGGGACCTATATAAGTAAGTAAATGTTAATGTAGTGTGTGTTTGCCTTTAGAGCTGTGAGGTCTGCCTTGAGGAAGGGGCTGAAATAGCTCCGAAACGATCGTCGGATGGACTGACTGACACGTGATTATACACTGTTTATTGTTTACAGTATGGCTCTGGACGCTGTGTTGAGAATTTTTGGGACTTTCCATTGAAATTATGTATTGATGTCCATTGAGCCGGATTACTGCTCTTACCTCTATGGGTTTCTACAATTGTCATTTTAAAGGCACATGGTGTATTTTTTATGAATTTTTGGCTATGCTCTAGCCTGTGTTATATATGCCAATTTTTCTATATGATCTTTAATAAAGTAATTTTTTCATATAACTGCTTACTGTATGAGGAGTGCTGGTTCAATTTATATATGGCTTTTTTTTTATCTCTTATTAACCGTGCACCCATGCTTTATTACTATTATTGAGTGCTTGCCTCCGCTTTGACATGAAGTGGCAATTTTGATATATATAATAATATATATATATGTGTGTGTGTGTGTATATGTGTGTGTGTGTTGCTAGGGCCAGGGAGCGACTTGATGACACAATTTGCGCCATCAAGCACAGTTTCGATGCCTATTTAAGCTAAAACTGGGTAAGTATGATGCAGGGGGGGGCTTAATGTCGCGATTTGCATAAATCATGTCATTAAGCCCCACCCCTTGCATGCATCGCTAGCTTCACTCTGGGATCTCCCGGAGGGAAGCTGGCAAAAGTCGCAGGACACTTACCTCTATTCTGCTTCTCACCTTTCATCCTTTTTCTTTTTCCTTTTCCTCCTTCCTCCAGAAGCCTGGCAGAGGACAGAAAACTATGACTGATATGCCTTCATACACACACACACACACGTATCTATGTATCTATATATGTGTGTGTGTATAGATGATAGATATGAGATGGATGGATGGATGGATGGATGGATAGATAGATAGATATGAGACAGACAGACAGATAATAAAGCTTACCTTAAACAGAAGCTGGTCCATTCCTCCAAAGATAACCAGTAAGACACTGGGCAGCCAGAAAGTGAAAGTGATTTCCTCTCTGGAGGAAATCCAGAGTTGCTGCAGGACGTCTCCCACTGACACCAATGGTTTCTGTGCCCGGGGCTGACAACGGACCACTATACCCAGCCCCCCCCACCTTCACACTCAAAATAATCTCCAGACTTTTTCAACACAAATAAATAAAGAAAATAGATAAAGGGAAGGAATTTTTTTTTTTTAGTTAAATGACCACCAGTGCTGCACATACCCGGGCCCCTCGTCAGGTCCGTGCCCGGGTAATTAGTACCCCCTTACCCCCCTCTCGGCTGCACTGATTACACCACCCCTTATACTACACAGGGGTAAGGGGTGCTACATCTAATGCAGCTTTCGGCTGTCTGTATTTCGCAAATATAATTTTTTTTTAAGGAGAACTGATCACATCCAGATATAATACTATGTTAGCTAAGGTCCACTTTTGGGTCACTGTGTGATTCTAATTTGCATAAGTGTGAGGGGAGAAAACAAAAAAGGTCCTTAATATTTACACACGACCCACTTAAATGTGTACTTGTGTATAATTGAGGATCATGTGTAAGAGCTTAGCCAAACCCTTACTGCATTTAAATACAGTACCTCTCCCCACTCATCGGGCCTGATCCAGAGCTACAGCCGCCGTCGCTAGTACGGCAGCCGTAAGCGTAATGCGCAGATGTTGCCCGGCGTCACTATGGAAACGCCCGATCGTAGATCGGGCGTCCAT